>OENM01002810.1:1550-14009 GCA_900239745.1 Rotaria magnacalcarata
AGTGAAAAAGAGAAAGACAATGAAAATGTTTTCTTGGTGTTTTTGTGGTATTGCTGCGCGGTTATTTTCAACATCTTTTTCTATTTGTGGATCTGGTTGGTCTTTTTGTTGTTGGTGCATTTTCTTTATCGATATTTTGAGGATCAATTAACTGATCTGCTTTTCTTTTGGAAGCAGGTCGGGGATTGTTGGGCACGAAGATAGTCAGTGAAGTTTGATCTTCATCATGTATGATTGCAGTGTTTTTTTCTTCAGAATCAATAATTGAATTATGATCACTGTTTTCAAGTTCATCCGGATCTAATGTATTGTTATTCGTTTTTGTTGCTAGCTGATTAAGAGATGCTGACGGTTTACTTTGAAGCTCAATGTTGTATTCTTTGCAAAATCGTCGGATACTATTTGATTGTTGTTGTTTATCGTTCAAGAAATAAGCATATAAAAATCGTACAGCAGCACGATAGGCATGGAATTTTAGATTCATCAATGAATATAAACCAACTAATACAGCAAGTGATTGTTCAATTGAGTTTGAAGAACAAATGAAGGTCCAATCACAATAAATTTTTATACTATCGTCTTCCACAACTATTGTTGGTTGAGGAGTGGCTGGTTTCTAAAGTGAATTAGAACATTGGTGGATATAAATTAAGTGATAGAAAATTTAGAAAAGAGAAACGAAAACAGATGGTTTCATTTCCGTATGATGAAAGATTATTTTGAGAATAAAAAAAGAAATATATATAGAGGCATATCCTTTTAGTTTAGGTCCTTTAATTACTCGACTAAGGCTACATATTATATTTTATCAGCCGATGTCTTCGCGTTTAGACGAAATATAGTGAAGAATCATGGTATTTATAAAACCTCTCAATAATTAGAAAAAACGCTAGAATTTGTCGATTTTTTTCATTCAGCTGGGTCAGTTAGATATCTACTAATTTGGACAACAGGTTAAACCTTACTCATTATATAAATTCTTTGCATTTTCCTAATTTTAAAGAGAGTTGATAACTCGTTACATATACTACTTACCTCAGGATAAAAGCAAATATAGTGTTTCCATGAATCGTTTAATATGCTACACAGCACTTTAAAGCAACGAATACTTGGATTATCTAAGAAAAGAAAATAGGGATTATAATAATATTGATTTTTTAAATACCTGTAGGAAATTGATTATCAGAACAAATTTTACTTGAAAGTACGTCCATTCTTTCTTTAACAGAATTATCCAAATCCACACTTGTTAATATTTTTACATCTTCTAGTACCTAAAATAATTGTCTAACGACTACTACACTGTTAAAACTTATAATTACCATCGACGGATTTGAATAGACAGAAAATTGCTCCATAATATCTGCAGTTGTGTGTTGTTTGATAAAGCTTTGTCGATATTCATGTGTTTCAGCCCATAATTGTTTAAAAACTTCATCATCAAATGAGTTATTTAGAAAATTTTTATTTATTATTTCAGCTTTCGCTTTCATTTGCTCTGAATCATTTGACGTATACTTTACAATTGCAATCTAAAAACAGAATGCACATGTCTTTTTTATGTTTCTTAATGTAACTTACTGTTTTTAACGAATTTCTTTCTGACATTTGTGTCACAGGAAATCCTTTTATTTTTCTTCCTGAATTCACTTTTGAATATCTATGTTTCATTTCGATAACTTTATCATCACTAAGATTTTGACGTTCTCGTTTATACTTGGAGATTAATGACTCGCGCCACGAATCCTATAATATAAAATAATTGTACTTTTGCAACAATAGCTTTTCATATTCACTTACGACGTTTTTTGAATCACGTTCAACACCTAAATGATTTAGTATACCAACGACAATAATTGCATATTGTGCTCTGGTCGGATATCTATGAAGAGAAAAACAAAAATATAAAATCAATTTTTCATACTAAAATGCAGCTTAGTCAACTTCAGACCTCCAATTCGAATTTCGATCTACTATATGATACATCTCATTTAGATTTAATCATGGTCGGTGTATATTTTTTACTCTCACCCAGTTACTTTTTTTATACACTTTTCAAAGTCTTCTCATTAAATCAGAGAATGTACTTGACTCAATGATTAAAATGTGTGATACTCACAGCAAATTAAAATTTGTTTTTAAATCGTGAAAAACTGTGTCAACAACAATTGATCGAAAATTACAAAGTTTTTCGAATTTCACCATTTGCTTAAGAGCTATTGCATCATTTATTTGACTGGGTAAATTTGGTAATAAATATGGATCTGGAAATGGCTTTTCATCTTCTAAATATTTGGTTGGTTTTATTGTTATACTACTTGAAACATTAACTGCTGATTGAATTAATCCATTTTCATCTTCAAGAACTTCAGCTTCATTTTCTTCTTCAAGAACTTCAGCTTCATTTTCATCAATGATTAGCAACGGTTTATCACTTGATGTTGATGTTGGTTTTGGCGTCTCTTGATTTATTTTCGACAAAAATAACTTTGCTCTTTCTTTCAAAAATATGATTTGATTCTTGTAAGATAATTTAAATGGCTTTAATAGATCCAAATCATTCATATAAAATAAAGTTTCACCATCTACTTGTTCCTCTAAAACACAACAAAAAGTTTTAAAAAAAAAAGTTTCTAGCTTTAGAGTTCGTCAGTCACCAAAGTTCATATATGGAAACATAAGATCACATTAAAAGAAAAAAAAGAGGAAACTAATCTATTTCATGCTCTCAAAACTTTATTTTTCTTTGGTTAGTCTTGATGTTAAATTAACAACATGAGCATGATCAATCTTGTACAAATCAATGCCTTTATGATAATACTTTAAATCATTTGGCGAAATAATTTCAAGTCGGTCAGATGAGCTAACTTTATAGCTCCATAATTTTGTAATAAAACCTTCAGTATTCAAAAAGTCGACAATAAATATCCAATTTTGATTTAGTTTAAATATATGAATTATTTGAAAAAACAATGGAATCTCTTCTACATGTGCCAAATCGTAAACATAAAGTGCATGCTGTTTATAAATAATATGATTATGAATCAATTGAGAGTACTGGAACAGTGTTATATCAGAATTAAGTAATTGTTGTCCATATCGTTGTTTGAGAAGATTTTTGATTTTTGATTCCATTTGATAAAAATATACCACCTGACTACCACTAGCTTCATCAAATGCATTCAGAAATTTGTGTTGTGATAATAAAAAGCATTGTCTTAATTGTTGTCGTTTAGCTAACGTTTTAGGAATATTCTTGAAATTGTATGATTGCATAGCAACTCTCTTAAAATATAAATGAGCACCTTCATATCTCATACACCAATATTTAACTGGAGGACCATTTTCTTCTATTATTCTCGTGTACTCAGTAACATAGTGTACCTTTGGTGTTACTTTATCGGGTAGCATCTCTATCATCATACAATGAAAATTTATCGCCAACATTTCCATAAATGGTATCCAGCTTTTCCTTTGAGGTAAAGCTAGTACCATATCGAGTAATTCACGTAAAATAAGGTAAATTTTAAACAATTGCAGACGATCAACTATATCTGAGAAAATGATCGGAAATAAACGAAATAGGCAGAACTTTTGAGATGCAGTTCCTGAAATACGATCGTTGTTTAAATGTTTAACTTGTATTGGAGGAGGCTTGTTTGATGTATCCAGTGCACCATAAATAAAATTTTCCGTCCTCGTTTGAATGGCAGCATAAGTAATTAACCGTGAACTTGATGCCTCTTTTAACATAGCCATGATAATGAGTGGACATACGCCTGAAAGTAAAAAAATAACGATAATATATAAGCAAAATCATTTTTTCCTAATAGTTACCTTCAAAGAAGTCGTGCATAACGTCTCCTGGTAGTGAAGAAGAAGAATTAAAATTTCGTAGATCATTTAATGGACTTGGTCCAACTATACCACAAATAGATTTTATCTGCGGATTATTTTCAAGTGATTGTAAAACACGTTGGTGCTGATTAGCTGCTCTTCGAACGAAATGTACATCAGTTAATGGTATGAGACGATTTTCATACGTTATCAAACATCGTCTACAAATATATCCGGAACTAAAACTCTGTTGGAATCCACCAACTTCATGTGCAGCTAAATTATCAGCAGCCATTGTTGTAAATGTGAAATAAATTTGGCTATTAAAAGTGTTGAGAATCAAACCGGACGATTGTAAATCATTTAAGTCGTTAATTATAGGATCATAAAATTTTTTCATTTTCATATCATCATTTAAATACTTTGTATTACAAATGGCTACCAGATGAATACATTGTAACATAGATCGGAATATATCTGGTATATCTTCTAAAGTAAAGTACACAAGTGTCAACTTATGTTGATCTTTTTTTGGTCCAAGAGGATTCGTTACACCAATTCCATCGATATACAATTGAATCAAAAACGTTTTTTTATTAATCATTCCACCTTTAATCCCATCTCGAAACGAAAACATTAAATCCGGGTCTCTATGCGTTACTGCAGCATTATTTTGAATATTTTCTAACAAGAGAGATATCATTTCATCTTTTTCTAAATTTTTTTTAACGAATTCTTGATCGATATATAATATGAATATTCTGTTTCTGACTGATTTGATGAAAGAATATTTTCAAGTGGTGACGAGTAATGGAAAAACTTTTTACATGACTCAATAAATTGATATTCGTTTCGAGTTGAAAGCACGATTGATTCTTCGATTTGCTTTACTATATCTCGCAGTCTAACAATTGATATAGTTGTTGTGGTTGTGTTTGTTACTGACTGTTGTAGTACTACGTTCTCTTGTATTGCTTTTTCCTCGACAAAATCCATCACAACATCTAATAAATTCACAATATGAGTCGTAATTGATTGAATTACCATTTGAGGTAAAATATGTTGCTCTCTCATTTCGAGTAAAAATCTAGTATATTGTTGCTGAACTGAATAAAGATTCACTTTGTCATCTAAAGCACAATTGTTCCAAATGGGAATTTTCCATTCATTCACAAGATCGTCAGGATTATTATTTGACTTTGTGCCATTATCATCATCATCATCATCATTTCCATACATAACATCATTTGTTGCTGCTGTATCAGGTTGCTGGATTGACAATGTACTAATATTATAATCTTGTTGTTGTAATGATGGACGAAGTAAAAGTTTATGATGTCGATGAATATGCATCTTGTACGATGTAAAGTTTTTGTATGTGACACCACAGGAGTTTGATATATCACATGTTAATTTAAAATTAGGTTCAGTGGCGTGATACAAGGTAATATGACGAAAATAATCAGGAAATTTATTGAACAACCGAATAGTCTTACAAAATTCACAGATAAAATCTTTAGCAGACATAAGGAGAAAACTTAATTATTTAATCTGACAAAAAAGAAAAGAATAATATATATGAATGTAACAAAACATATTATATCCTAAATCAAATAAACTACGGAAACAAAATTGCAATTGGGACATGCAAAATAGTTTTAGTTTTCTACGATGCAGCTATCGAAGACAATCTTATGCTACGAATCAAGGAATACTCAAATAATTAACAGATGCTAAGATATAAAAAATACGATCAAACAAAATATTAATTCTGTAACTTATTGGACTCACTTTGAAATTCTTTGATTATATCATCATTTGAAATGAAAGTACGTAACCAAGCTGAAACGTCATTTATCTTCCACTTGAATGGATCAGTAAAATTCATCTATAATAAGAAAAACGCATTCTGAATATTTTGTATCGGCTTCGTTTATTATGCATGCCTTAACTCTTAAACATATCATTGAAACATGTGAGAATATTTAAATATGAATATTTTTGTTAAGTAGCATTCAAAAACCGTTTTTAATATTGTACGATTGACGTGAACCTTTTCTGAACGTAAAATGCAACAAGTGTAAGATGCAAAGCTATTGTTGATCTACCTCGTATTTGGTGCTGATAAGATTAGTGAGTGTTTTTGACTTCTTTTTCTAGAAGCTGAAGTATTTTCTGCAATTTTAGATATAGTCATTATGTAGTCGAATTATGAAAAACATAAGAGTGAGAATTAACGATCTCTAATAGACAACGCTTTATTTATATTTCTTAAAATGGATCTTTCTTGAATGAAGTTAAATACTCGATTGTCTAAAATTTATATAACTTTTAACCAATCATGGTGCGAAGATGACACAGTTAACTTCATTTGAAGAGAATAATACTTGAATTTAAACTTATCGTCGTCAATCTGTACACTGGAGGCTTAAGCATTCACTTTTGTTAGGTTGTATAATTATAGTTAGGAAAATATGGATAAAAGTTGATGTAGAACGATGATTCATCATTCTTTACGCAAATACAGAAACAAAAGTAACAGAAATATTATTCAGATAAACACTAGCGACAATATTCTTGGCAAGCATTTCGCTCCACTGGACTTTTTGCGTGTAAGATTTTATGTAGCGCAATTCAATAGTTTTTGTGAAAAATCGATTAAAACGATTTTTCAATAGCAGAAAAATTTTCTATATTATTATTTTGATTGATTTTTGTGAAACAAAATAATTAATTCTAGCCTGTATTCTATGAATTTCAAATGAAAACCGCAAGAAAATAACATTATTAAGCTAATCTATTAAGCACTTGTTAGTAAAATATAAAGATTAAATTATTTCTCTTACATCTGTATATTAGATTAAATTAAGGATATGTCTATAATGTTAGATTAATTTAAGGAGGAAAAAAACTTTCAGATCAAAAACAGTATTTGAATGCTATAGATTGCACATTTATAATCAAATATTATGGACCAAAGCTATGAATGCTTTCAGTCCTCTGAAAATTCCCGCAATTAAGAAGAAAGAAATGATCGTAAAATAAGCTTTTAACAGCAATTTTATGCCTTGAAACAGTTTATGAACTCTAAAATGATATTTAAAAACTCGTTCTGAAGCTTTCCGAGTTTTGCAACGTGTCGGGAAGTTCAGGAAAATTCGAAAACTGATTTTGGCTTCCTACTATACCTTTTTGAATTTCAGCAAACTCGGAAACCCTTTAGGTTTGCGATAAAATAATTCGGAAACCGAAAAGATATCCTTGGAAACCGAAAAGGTATCCTTGGAAACCTTTTCGAATACCCAATTAACTTTTATGGAACTATTGGTTTCCTAAAATACTGTAACGGTTTTCGAAAATACGAATTAGGTTTTCGACAATAGTAAAAAGTATTTTCGAAAACCTCAAGCGTGTCGAAATCAGTACTCCTGAAAACCAAAAGGTTTCCGAGGTCTCGGAAACCAATAGCGTATTCTTGAGAACGCTTTACAAGACCGGAAACCCTCTCGAAAANCAAAAAAGGTTTCCGCAAGGGTTTCCGACCTCGTTTGAGTTTCCCAGAGAACGGATTTTTTTTAGAGTGTAAAGTAAAATGTATCCAATCATCGCCAGTGGAACAAACGGCTGATACAAACAATAAAAGAAACAGAACAATATCACCGCGCATATTCTCACATCACTCTGGGCACAACAAGAATACTTATCTATGTTCTTTTGTTTTTTTCTTTCTCTTTTCTTCATTCTTTTTCGTTATCTCAATACACTGGCATATACTCGGGGCACATATGCATGCCCTTCAATGTCTTTTCTTTCTCCTCTTTGCACATCTACTTCAGGCTTACGCTTCAATGGTCTTCACACATTCATTCTTTCTTTTGCTTTTCTTTTTTTTTATCTCCTCGTGCTCTTCTTCTTCTTTTTTATTTGCTTTACTATTTTTTTTCCTTTCCTCTTGGCTCTCAGTCTCTCTAGCCAGCTCCACTCGTTAAGCTCTTTCAGGTACTATCGTTATTGGGGTTCGCTTTTCATTCATCTTCTCGCATACTAACCTTCAAATTAGTCTTCATATTATTTGTACTCTCTAGTTATTAATTTATTTTCTTTTTCTCTTTTTTTTCTATCTATTTCTGTTATTCTAAATCACAAACTACGAGTTAGTTTAAAGATCATATGTCCCTTTAGGACCGCTTAATGGTCATTGGGAATTTCGGCAAAAAAAAAGTATACACAGATAATATTACATCAGTCACTATTAATTTTGTTATTCAAAAAACAAGAGGGCAACATGTTTAGACTCGATGCATGTAAGAGTAAGGCAAAACCTTAGACACTGAGTTCGGTTTCTTTATGAACATGAAAAACACGATTTCGACGTATATGATCTGGTTTGAATTTAGAACAACGATTCTATTATCTCGAAAGTCGCAAAGGAAATCTGATATCCTACACAATAGCCAGCAACATCAAACCCCTTTCAAAGAAAAAAACACCGTATAACTCTTTACAGTAATTACTTGATAATTATTACAAAGTGTTTGTTCAGCACAGTTGTTTTTTTTACTCATTCTCTCTCTCTTGCATTTAGAATAAAAAAGCATAAAAAGAAAAAAAATGCTGTATTTAATTTGTGAGCATGGCTATCATACAGGCAATAACTCTCAATGAAATTCTTAATTACATTTGAAATTGAATTGATAATGCCAGCCATCAAACTTTAATCCGATTTCATCGGTTCGATCCGTGTCTTTCGTTCTCTCATTTTTTTAATTGAAGAGAAAAAGATTCCTTTAAACTATCGCCAGTCATAAATTTCTCTCTTTTTTTTAATTGAAGGGAAAAAAATTCCTTTAAACTATCACCAGCCATAAATTTCTTTCTATTTCTGTCAAAAGCAAATCCTTCAAAAGTTGCTCTCGTATGTGTTTACTCAAAAAAAATTCTTTTCTCTTCTGCAGCAGTAATAACCGTGAGAGTGGCATCGTTCGCTGTGGTGCATACTTTTGATTAAATCAAAATTGTTCGATCATGTTTTACGCTCGTGGGATGCGGCATGGTGTACGCTCATATTCTACTTTCATCTTAATATTTACTACAATCGCTTCAACTTCTCTTGCTTTGCATTTATATCGTAAAAATAGTTATCAAAAAGAATTGACTCAAAATACATCAGCAGCAACTGTTGTACAACCAAAAATATTAGCTACGTCAATCACAACAACAACAGAAAAAACGACGCATACAGGTAATACAACTTTGAAGACAATCAAATAAATCTCACTATAATGCTTCCACGCATATTAATAACAATTTGTTAATAAATAAAATACCATCTATGTGGAGCTATAGTAATAGAAGCATTCATTCTTTACAGCTTTTTTTTATTTTATTTTAAAAAGTTATGACTATATATATATATACATTTGAATCTGAGTGATGATTTATTTTACGTGACCAAGTAACCTAAGTTAACTTTTATCATAATGAAAACTATATAAATATATTTAGGGATTCAGAAAAATAAAATTTTTATTAATTATTATCTTTCATTAATTATTGTAGTTTAAAAATACATCGCATAAATATTCACTTTTTCTTCAATATTTTGCAAGGATATTGATACCAAACCCATGGCGTAAAAAATTGAAGGAAACGGATCATGTAACGCATTTCTTCAAAACAAAATGCGTTTTGCAGCATTTTGTTGAGATATAATGCGTTTTGCTACGTTGATTTTTTAGGCGATCCGAAAAGTTTCTTTTCTACATTGCGTTTCAAACCGTTTTTGAATTGAGACGCTGTGAAACGCACTTCAGCCTGCAGGCAACGAGTTCTGTAGTCGCGATTTAAAGAAAATGTGCAACGCGTTTTGCATCATTTCAATCAGAAATAATGCCAAATGCATCTATTCTGTTACAGTAATTTCCATATGCAATGCATGTGAGTTAAGTAAAAATTGATTCCTTTCCATTATTTTGGAAACGATGTGAAATGATGTATAGAAGGTTTGCTAGTCGAATTGTTTTAAAACATGAACATCGTGATGCAAATCTTCTGTATGCAAGATCAGAATCATAGTCTTCTAAAACCTAATGGTTTTAAGCCGTTATATAAAGCAAATTCGAACTTAGACTAGTGCTGAGCACTAGAGTGTAACAAGAGTACTTGCTTTCCCTCAGAAAATGATTTCGCTCGGCTTTCACCGAAATAAAATGCATTTCGTAGCGTTCAATGAAGAGCTGCTTTCAATATTGAACTGTTACAGGATATTCAGTAAAGGCTAATACAAAGATAATACTTATGAAGCTGCTTTGTTTTGTTGGGGTGTGAAAAAAAGAGTTTTCGTGTAGTCTAAGATTTTAATAATAATTATTGTGAATCATATATAGACTACCCGATACTGACTGATGATACTGCCTATAAAATGACCAAAAATATGATTTTGTTTCGTATGATATTGATGTGATCGGGCTTCGATTATAGAAGAAACTCGAATTACAGAAGAAATATCGAATTACAGAAGAAACTCAAATTACAGAAGAAACTTTCTTTCATTTATCAATGTCATTAAGTTGAAGGACGCTGAATTCAGTTACAAATTTTCAATAAATCAGAAAATAAAACACAAAAATTTTTAAGTTTAACTCTTCTCAATTCATATTTAATGCATTCAATTTTCCTAAAATATTAAATCCAATTTAGATCCGATTAAATTTGTTTCAATGTGGTTTACTCAAATTTTAATTTCAAAGAATGCAAAAATAAAATCAATCAGAGGAGTATGACAACAATGATTTGATTTGTATCAAGGAAATGATAATTTTTAGTTTATCGAAATGAGAAACCGAAGATCTATTTCAATAGCAATTTTATGCGAAACTCAGAATAACGAGACAATAAATACTGATATCATTTGACTATTTTAGTTGAACGGTTTGCATGCATGTCTTTTAGTATTATGTTCCTATGTTCGAATCCATCTCTTAACTGTATCGAAATTCATATAAGTTATACCTCCACAGTTCTATGAATCAATGTAAACGAGTGTACGGATAGCATCTGCAACTCAAATTCTATGAAATGTTTGATGGTTTTCAATTTTTTCTTCGTCCAAAATATACGATACTAGTTTTAGAAACAGTACGAAACGCTGTCAAGAAGTGATCGTTTCGCAACATTTGCTTTGGTAGATGTGGAACGCGTTAAACCGGCCAGCACTAACGCGTTTCGCAGCTATGGGAAAACGCGTTCTCAGAACGTTTTTTTTTTCGAAGAAATTTACGCCATGAGAATATTGGGTTGGTAAGAAATTTTTTGCGTTTTTTCCGAAAATTTTATTTTTTCTTTCTAATACAAGAACACAACTATCAATCATTAATATATGCTCCGTTACTATCTATGACTTGTTGCCATCGCTGTGGTAGAGAAAGAATCCCGTGTTCGTAAAAGTCTTGAGACTTTTGGTTGAAGAAGTTGAGGAGATCCATTTTGATATGGCTCTCGTCGTTGAATTTTTTCTCCCTTAAATAATCAGAGAGAGAACGGTACAGATGGTAGTCTGTGGGAGCCAAGTCTGGAGAGTAAGGCGGATGGGGAACAGTGATCCATCCGAGGCTCAGTAACTTTTGCAAGGGGGAAACGGCGTACTTCAAGCCGAAAAGTACGCCAAAGTACAAAAGTAGTTCAAAGTAACTTAAAGTAACTTAAAGTATTTTAAAGTAGCTGAAAGTAGCGTAAAGTAGCTTAAAAGTACTTCAGAGTAGCTGAAAGTAGCTTAAAGTTGTTCAAAGTACTTTAAATTATATCCAAGTATTTTTAACAGGCCTAAAAACTCTGAAAACACCTAGATTAAAATAAAAGGATGCTGAGAAATGTATAGGATAGCTTTATTCACTTTTGCATTATAAAAAATCTGCGCTTGTACTTATCAACCATTCCATGTTCGCCTCGCCACAGAGTGCTCAATCGATATCCTCCGGTTCGACTCATTTTAATATATGTGATAGAGGGAAACTTTATATGCCTATTGGCAAAAATCAATTAAAAAATATTGAAATGTCGATTTTTTATCGTATTTTTCCGAAGAGCACTAGAAAAGCGAATTATGTCAATAAGGGATTTTTGACACACTATATCTCAAGAATGGCTCAACCGATTCAACTGAAATTTTCTGCAGATTCTTACGCACTAATGTTCTACATTTAAAAATAATTTCAGCTCCACTGGTCGATTCTTTGCTATTATGAGCCAGTCCACATAAGCCACGAACGATTGCTGTAGAAGCTGCGCAATCGGCATCAGCAGATTCTGCTCATTTTCATATATATGATAGAGAGAAGTGTTTGATACATTTTGGTGAAAGCCGATTTAAAAAAGGGTGTAACCGTTTGGTTTTTATGGAGGTTTTACGAAGACCCCTAGAAAATTCAATTTTTACGAAAGGCGATTTTAGACACCCTATATCTCGAGAAGGATTCACCCGATTAAGCTGAAATTTTTTTGCAGCTCTATACATCATTTAGTTCTACATATAAAAAAAAGTTCAGCTCCACCAGTTATTTCCTTGGTATTCTATGGATTATACAAAACCGGTGCAAATCACTTTTTTTCGCAAATTGGACGGTT
>OENM01002811.1:0-13995 GCA_900239745.1 Rotaria magnacalcarata
GGTGGGCAGCCGCAAAAATCTCGCTTTTAAACTTACACTCACCATTTTCTTCGAAAATATATGTGAGTTCCACAAAATAAGACGATCTGTAACTAAGTGGCGTCATCTATGATAATTGTTTTGACTGTTTTCTAAAAAAATTTATGAGTAGTTAGGAAGATATTTGAGGTGTTTTTGAGTTGACTAACAACTTTTGAAGCATTTTCCTGCAGTCATTCAACTGTGGGTGTTAGCCAATCGATTCAGTAATGGACTTGGCTCGAAATTCGTTAAGTAATGATTCTTGATTGTTCCCATGTCACCCCGTGCGTTTTGGTGCGCGTAGGAACGTCACGTACGTACGCGCATGGTGGCGCACGTATTGGTGCCCATACCCGTACGCGCACCGAGCGTTACGTTCCTACGCGCACCAAGTGCGCACAACGTTACGTGCGCGCACCAAAACGCACGGAGTGACATGGGTTGTTAACGATTTTTTTTATAAGAATGTCATCGGATGAGAGTTTTTTCGATGAAAATTTTGAGATGGATTCACCAATCCGTCCATCTAGTCGAATTCTTCGGTCTTCATCAATTTCATCAGAATCGAATTCAATAATATCAAGAGATGTTTATCGGAAAGCTGGGGTTACTGCTGACATTGTAAAAGAAATTGTTAGTGGAAGCTCCAAATCCTCAAGAAGTTTTCAGAAGATAAAATTATCCGTTGAAAGGTGAGCTTTACCATGTGTACTTGGTGCGATGACATCTGTAATTCACAGTGCTTCGAATTAATGAGACGAATAATCGATCAAGTCAAATATTTGATATGAACCACCTGAAAGAATGCATTGAATCTGATCATGTCTGCCAAGGTGGTCGACTTGAACTAATTATTGATACTAAAATGAATTTCGGTTTATTTCATAAAAATGCTTTAAAGTGTTCGATCTGTGATCATGCTACCAACTTGACTAACTTTCCAACTAGATCAAATGGAATACAAGAACCAAACCACTGTATTTACAGTGCCGGTGCTATTAGTGGCATTGGTTACGATGCCACTCATTTTTTATTATCATTGCTTGGATTAAGTACGCCACATAGAGCCAACTTCTATAAACAAGTTCACAATTTGTGAGTTAGTTAATATTCTAAAGTGAATCTATAGTTGACTCGTTTAGGTATGATCAATTATTTTATTTTGCTCATCAGGACTTCTTATGTTTAATCGATGATGTCCGTCGTGCTAATCAATGCGAACTAAACGTTGTTATGGACTTAACTGTCTCTCTTGATGGTACTTGGAAGAAAAGAGGACATCAATCTCTATATGGAATGGTTTTTCTCATCGAAGCTGAATCCGGGGCACTAGGACAATTCGTCGCGAGACAATTCGTCGCGGACAATTTGTCGCGGACAATTCGTCGCATGGACAGTTCGTCGCATAGTCAATTCGTCGCAGATTATTCGTTGCAAGAAAAATATGCCGCACGGACAATTCGTCACATATACAGTAAACATAATTTAATCTAGAGAGAGAGAGAGCAAAGAGAGAAAAGAATAATTGTGATAAAATATAGCATTTTATTTTTATTGGAAGATAAATGAAACAATTTATTGAGAGAGAAATCTTCTTAGAAGAGAAATTTTATTGAAAAGAAAAGAATAACAGAAAAAAGCACACATAAAAGAAAAAAACAGAATTACAGAAAATATTTACAATGACATATTTACAACTAGTCCTTTTAAATACTCACCTAAATCGAGGTTGTGATAATCGTCGACCAGTCGTTTGATTCGTTCGTCCAATTTTCGATACTTGAGCTTCTTTGGCTTGGGTTCTTGTCCTTGGCGAATTTGTGCGATGTCGAGTTCGAACTTGGATTGTTCACGACGAATCTTCTCGGTTAATTTTGAGACACTTGGATGTACGATTGCAACACGTTTTGCGAATGCATTGTGCCATCCTTCAATGGAATTGTTTGAGCGTCGAAGATTGGCAACTGTTCGATCATAAACATTCCAAAGTTCAATTTGTTACATCCTGCCATCTAGGTAGTTGATTATAACTCTTTCGTATCGGTGATTGTCTCTTTCTCTCCCGTTATATTCTGTTGTTATATATATATCTTAAAAAGAAAATAAACAAGCAGTTATGCTTAAGAAAAACGAACTCGAACGCCTTAAGATAAAATGAAACAAAGCATAGCAAGTGGTGACAGCGGTTTACAAGAAGCAACATTTTTTTTTAATCCAACGAAGATTATAATTATTTAAAGAAGGAATCCCTCTTATTAAGGAGTTGATTCTGTCCTAAACATTCAACGACGAGACTTAATTTCCAATCATGCATAACGATGAGTCATTTACAAATTCAAATGAAGATACAAAAGCAATCGAAAAAGCGATGCAGCCAGTTTTTACAACACAAGCACAACACATAAGTACACCAAATGAACCCGTACGTCGTCATGTTCGAATTTTAACAGAAGAAGAAAGAATTGATGTGGATAAATGGTTATCTATATTGAATCAAGTTTATGATGATTTGAATTATTCACCATCACAGCGTATAGCATATTCGGTCAAATTTTTAAATGAAGAACAAAAAGCATGGTATGAACAACATAAAGATAAAATTGAGGATGATTGGACATCATTTCGTGAACAATTAAAACGAAATTCATCTAATCATAAATCAATTCGAACAACTGCTCCGTCGATTAATATTTCAACGTTAAACAATACTGAAGGGATCGTACTAGAAGACCTTATCGATGCAAAATTTAATAAATATTCGGGTGTTGGTGATGCAAAAAATTGGTTATTGCAAACCATGAATCAGTTTAAGGCATGTGGATTACGACGTGATGATCAACTTGAAGCTATACCTTTATTACTAGAGGGTGATGCTTACTTATGGTATGCTGACAACAACGATGTAATTTTCAACTTCGAGATATTCAGCAAGTTATTTCTTCAACAATACAAACCAACGACATCATCACCAAAAACTTCTATAGGGGGTACGGGAACATCAGCGATCACAGTACCTGATCACCCATCTATAACACATTTACAAAGAACTGTGGCGGATGAAATTATTAAGAAACCTACTTATTTTCGTGGTTCACAAGATGATGTGCATGATTGGTTAGAAAAGTTAGAACAACGTTTTACAATGGCTAATTGGAATGATGAACAAAAATTACGATATATTTCTATACATTTGCAAGATGATGCATATAGGTGGTGGATGCAAACAGCCACATCAATTAAAACATGGTCAGCATTTATTACAGCTATCACACAAGCTTTTGGCTCAACGAAGATACAAGAATTTGCATTTGAACAATTAAAATGGTATAAACAAACAATTAATCAATCTATTACACAATACTATGATAAAATTATTGAATTATGCAAAAAATTTGATCCCATAATGCCTGATTCCTTGAAATTAAAATACTTAATGGCTGGCATTAAAGAATCATTGAAAACGCATGTAGCATTACAAGATCCTAAAACAACTGAAGCATTTTTATTATCGGCAAGGAAGATCGAAGACGTATTATCACTTACCACAACAAATAATGAATTACCTGATAATGATATTACCATTATTAATGCAACAGGTTACAAAAATCAATTACATGATCAAGCAACTCTCACACGAACATCAAACAATAGTTTTAATAAACAAAATCCTCGATATGCAAATGAAACACAACTTCGAACAACTTCGAATCAGAATGCACCAATTGAAAATAACGCAAATCGACAAAATAAACGTTTCAATTATATAAGATCAACATACAGATCAAGTGTTTGCTACAATTGTGGTACTCCTGGCCATTATGCCCGGGATTGTGCCAGTTCCCATTTTCAATAGGGGAAGCATCGGTCGATGGTGTTGCTTCCAAAAGTTTAAATATTAACCCATCGGCATTAAATACATCCCTTTTATATCTTAACGTTTCTGTAAATAATAAATGTATGAAAGCGATGATAAATGCAGGTGCAAATAGAACTTTTATTGCAATTAAAGCATTAGATCCATCATGTAGTAAGATGCTTGTTAATAAATTGCATAAGTATGTACTTTTAGCTGATGGATACTCGTCTATTTCTGTGTATGGTACATTAAATTTATCTATTATTATGGGTGACACTTTAACTTCTATTAAAGCATTTGTTGTTAAAGAATTATGTGCTGATTGTATATTAGGAATGGATTTTATCAACAAGTATAAGTTAATTATAAATACGGAAGAAAAAATTGTTTCACTTTATAATAATTATAAACGAACAACATTAAAATTTGATATTAACTCAATTGAAAAGAAATACCAAGCACGTTTAATTAATCATATTCGAATTGCACCAAAACAAACAAGATCTATTCCTGT
This sequence comes from Rotaria magnacalcarata, assembly GCA_900239745.1. Classification (NCBI taxonomy): domain Eukaryota; kingdom Metazoa; phylum Rotifera; class Eurotatoria; order Philodinida; family Philodinidae; genus Rotaria; species Rotaria magnacalcarata. Next base: position 4,392 of record OENM01002811.1, read on the forward strand.
TTCTATTGAATTATCATCAGCTAATTTAGTATTGCGTCCATCGTTTAACTTACAACAACGAACACCTCTATTTATGTTAAATTCTTCATTAAAAGTGCATGATCATACATCAAACATTTCATTTTATAATCCAACGAATTATTCATATTCTTTACCAAAAGGTTTAATACTAGGAACAACTACTATTCCTACATTATCTTTCAAGAAAAATTCAACTATTGATCATGAATTAGTAAACAAAAACATCACCAATTTAATTCAACATATTACTCGTCCTGATCGCCATGAACATATTAAATCTATTCTTTATCAACATTTGAAATTATTTTATACCAGTAAAAGTACAATTGCAACTAATGTAAAACCACATTCGATAAAAACACTTGATCATCCTCCACCAACATCTAAACCATATTATACAACACCAAATAAACAAGAAGAAATGTACAAGATAGTACAAGAATTATTATACTTTGGTTTAATCCGCCCTTCTTATTCTCCGTATGCTGCGCCCGCTTTACTTGTACCTAAACATGATGGTAATTGGCGAATGGTGGCTGATTATAAAAAATTAAATCATATCACAATTAAAGATAGTCATCCATTACCAAAAATGGAACAAGCGATTCAAACATTAGGTGGTGGTTACAAGTTCTTCTCGAAACTGGATATGAAAAGTGGTTTTTGGCAAATTCCAATTCAAGAAGAAGATCGACATAAGACCGCATTTATTACACCTGAAGGTCTTTATGAATGGAATGTTTTAGCTCAAGGTTTAATGAACAGCCCACCGTCATTTCAACGTGTTATGACAGATATATTATCTCCATATCGTCAATTCGCATTGGTTTATATTGATGATATTGTGGTCTACTCTCACTCATTTAAAGAACATCTCAAACATATTAATCAAGTATTAGCAATTTTATCACAACATAATTTTCAACTTAATCCCTCAAAGTGCAGTATTTTTCGGCAGGAAATTGATTATTTATCACATACAATATCGGAACAAGGTGTTAAACCTAGTAACGAAAAGATTCAAGCGATTATTAAATTGCGGGAACCTTCCACATTAGCGGAAGCAAATAAGTTCCTGGGTGCAATTTCATGGTACAGAAAATTTATTCCACAATTCGCATCTACAGCTGCACCTATACACAAAGTGACAAATTTAACCAAAGCAAATAGAAAAAAATTTAGTTGGAGAGAACCACAAAAAGAAGCATTTTTACAATTGAAACAGCTGTTGATAACTTCTCCTTTATTTTTAGATTATCCCGATGAAGATCATCCAGTCATTTTGACAACAGATGCATCAAAAGCTGGTGTTGGAAGGACATTACAACAATACATTAATGGTGAAACTAAAAATCTTTATTATCACTCTCAAATGACATCATCTAGTCAAAGAAGATATGATCCAATTGAATTAGAAGCCTTAGCAATTTGGATGTGCTTTCAACGCATGGGACCATATTTATTAGGAAGATCAATTATTATTTATACAGATCATTGTCCGTTATGTAACATGATGACGTCCTCAGTAAAAAATCGAAGAGTTGATCGAATATCAATATTATTACAAGAATTTAATATCGAAAAGATCATCCATATTAAAGGTCGACACAATTGTTTAGCTGATTACCTATCTCGTCATCCAATTCCAAGAGAAGAAGAAATATTTAATGAAGATTATGGCATCGCTTAACGAAGTAAAAGGGAACCGACTAGTATGGGACGTGTTCCTGATGAAACTCCTCCACTAGCTGGAGCTATTGTCACAAGATCTAAAGCGAAACAATTACAACTAAAACAAGATCAAAATTCAACAACAATACCAACAGAAAGAAATAAGACAGCATTACCACCGATAGAAGAGGAAACTGATCAAATGAAAGATGATTCATCACGAATTATTGCAAAAAATTCACTGGATATAGAACAATTAAAGATTGAACAAGGAAGAGATTCGATTATTCAACAAACAATCGCAAAAGTTTTGAAAAATCCAGTAAAAGGTTCTTATGAATTCAGAAATGGTTTATTATATAAGTTAATGATTATGCGTGAAGATTGTAACACGAAGAAAAAATTAATTTATCTACCTTCATCTATGATAAATGACCTTTTACAAGTTTATCATAGTGATCCTCTTAGTGGCCATTTTGGAGTTCAACGAACATATTTTAAAATTAAGAACAAGTATTGGTGGCCAAACATGAAACAATCGATCATTCAATACATACAATCATGTTTACCGTGTCAACAATATAATATTTGTCGATCAAAGAAACCTGGTCGATTACAACCTATTCCGCCTCCGGAAGGACCATTTCAATTAATAGGTATGGATTATTGTGGTCCGTTTAAACGAACGCCTCGTGGTAATCAATATGTATTATGCCTTACGGATTACTTCACGAGATGGGTGGTTGCTGCTGCTGTACCTGATTGCTCAGCTCAGACTACTGCTGAAGCATTATTTAATGAATTTATTTGTAGGTATGGGGTACCGGCAGTCATATTATCCGATCAAGGAACGCACTTTCATAATCAATTAATGGAAGCGATGTCGAAATTGATTGGATATAATCATACTTATTCGACCACATACCATCCTCAAACGAATGGAATGATAGAAAGATTCAACGCAACATTTGTTCCTCAAATTGCCAAACTTGAAGATAAAGAAAATAACAATTGGGACGAATTTCTGTCACCTGTAGTATTTGCATATAATACAGGAAAACATTCAACAACTCAGTATTCACCATTTCAATTATTATATGGTCGAGAACCAACATTACCAACTGATGGACCAATGTCATCGTTTACATTTTATAAACCAAACGATTATTATGAGCAATTGAAGAAAAGTATGAAATTAATACATGGATATGCTCGTGAAAATATTATTCGTAAACAACATCAATATAAAACTCAATATGATAAACGACGGCCTGATCCCCATTATGCGATAAATGATCGTGTTTTAATTAGAAGACATGGAATGAAAAATAAATTAGAACCTAAATATTCAATTACACCTCAAATTGTTATTCGAGAAAAACATCCTGTTGATGTTGTTAAAGATGAAATAACTCAATGTGAAACACGGGTACACATAAATGATGTTAGACCAATATCTGTTTCACAATCAAATTAATAAAAAAGAGAGAGAAACTAAAACAAAAATCAACAACATGAGATTCATTAAAATCTTTATTAATATTTTTACAAATATTTTATCGATAGTATTATTAAAATTTTTATCATTTTATTATTCGTTCATTGATAGATATTTTTTATTGATTTTGGAAAAGCTTTATGTTAATGATGTTTTATGTTATACTATGTTGGATGTATGCGCAACAACTGATATGGAATAACACTCATCATCTATGGATTGGATTAATTGATATTTTAATATGCGCGCGTTAAAACTTCAATTTTACTATTAACTCCAAATGGAAAATTATTAACATTAATATTTACATTGAAGAAAAGAAATGATAATGATGAATCATCGGTGGAAACTTTCTTGAAAGGAATGTTTCTGAATAACCTAATCCGATTAGGTGTTAATTCGTCTTTATAGTATCGTCATCTGTGGTCAATGTTAATAACTAGTGAATTATATTCAAAAATGGATGACCAATTGCTATTGGTCAATAGCCTCTTCAAAGGAGTATTCTTTATTTTATTTTATTTATTATTTACAAATTTTATTTTATGATCCATCAAATCGATTTGTCTACTTGATTACTTACTTACATTAAATCATCGTCATGTCCAAATCAAATTATTCATCGCAACGCTCACACCATCAATCATCTCGTTCATATCATTCATCATCTCATCGTTCACCGTCGCATCAACCACATGAAAACTATCCATCATTTCATGTTCACTCGTTAGATTATGAAGTTGTATTTGTAAATAATGAAATATCAACAAATACAATAAACAAACTATTGCATCATGTGACAATATACAAACAGTATTCGAGTGACACGGAATCTGAACGAGCAAACAATCAATTGTCATTAATACAAATTCACTCAATGCCAATTAAACCACCATCGTTTGTAATGTTAATCGAGTTGAAGCGCTTGCCAGATCAGAATTCACAAAAGTATGAAAACATCCTTCAATTGTTTGAAATAATTTTTAGGGCAGGCAATGAAATTTATTCTTGGGGAAACATGGAAAAAGAAATTGAACCAGCAAAAGAATTATTTACCTGGCCTATTCCAGCTGAATTAATTGATATTCAACTGCATTTTCCAGCATGGTATGATTGGGCACGGACCCAGTGTGGGGTCCAGAGCCTGTCTCATCGAAATGATAAAATTAATGATAATGAAAGTATCCAACAACACCATCAACAATCATCATGTTATTGTCATCCACCATCACCATATAGAATCAATGAACTCTGGTCTCTTCAGAATGCACGTAAATATGCATGTAATTTATTTTTAGACAAATCATGCACATTAAGTCATTGGTCATCAAGTTTAACATCAAATCATTCATCGTTATCACATGTTACTCGTATGAATATGATTCATTACGCTACACATGATGTAATGGCTGTTACATTATTAATACGACCCATTGCTGAACGATGGACATTTGATCAAATTAAAATTAAACTTAGAAAAATGAATGAAACGTTCGTTGCATTTCATTCAAGTAAACTTCCACCATTAACAACATCAAAAAATCAAAAAAATCAAAAAAAAATCAAGAATATCAACCTGCAAACATTAACTACATTATTGAGATCCAATGATCCAGATGTGGAGGATATTTCATCGGATGATGAAATATACCTGAATCAATTAAATGAACCATCGAAAATCGAACATAAACCATTGCCAATCGAACATGAACCATTACAAATCGAACATGAACCATTACAAATCCAACAAGAACTATTACACGTCGAACAAGAACTATTACACGTCGAACAAGAACTATTACACGTCGAACAAGAACCATTACAAAGTCAGCATCAAGCAAATCGTCGAAAAAGAAGAAGCACTCAGTGGAGAAAACGGCAAAACAAAAAACACAACACATTCCGAAAACAATATCGATATCGTCATTCAATTATTCGACGAGTTTATAACCGGTTCCCGATGTATTTAATAAGAAAAATTCTTCGGTTATACAACGTATGTTACACACATGTAAAAATAAATGACGACAATGATTTAATAATTGGATTAAAAAATCGAACAAGTCAAAATGAAGCCGAAAACAATTTATCCACAAGTATATTCGGAAAACGAAGCTATTATCATTATAGACAATTGTATCGATGATGGCCTTCGTCGTTTTTTTTTCTTTTTCTTTTTCGGTTTTTGTGTCTTTCATTTCATCTCATATCGTTTCTAGTCAGTTTTCTCACCTTTTTTCATGTTGTTACATTTAAAAAAAAAGTATTTTTGTATCTAAAAAACTTTTTTCCTGGGGGGTAAGGGTGTTACATCCTGCCATCTAGGTAGTTGATTATAACTCTTTCGTATCGGTGATTGTCTTTTTCTCTCCCGTTATATTCTGTTGTTATATATATATCTTAAAAAGAAAATAAACAAGCAGTTATGCTTAAGAAAAACGAACTCGAACGCCTTAAGATAAAATAAAACAAAGCATAACACAATTGTAAATAGTGGTTTTTTTCGTCCAGTGCCTAAGAATCAAAATTAATATTCAGAGATTATTGATAAATCGATTTACCTCTCTTCTTCGGCTCTCCTATCCACGTTTTCTCAAAATAACCAAGGAAATCGTCCGCGTTGTCGTCGAAGTCGTTGGCAATTAGATCGAAGGCTTTGATAACATCTAAAACAGGAACAAAAGCTAAAGCAATTATTTTTTTAATGCCCAAATGGAACGACTTATCCTCTTGGTATTTTTATTGTAAGCCATGACTTTGAATTTGACGTCATATACATTGACCAAAGTGAAACAAACAGCCTGAAAAGAAATTTAACATAATTATTTGAGTAATCCGAGAAAAAACATCACTCTACCTTTATGAACGATGTTTGGAAACAATGAGTTGATTGATTTAATTGTCGCCGCTTCGAAATCGCTTAATATTGTTTCTGGATCGAAGTCATCTTCATCCATGATCCGCCGAAAGAAGTGATCATAGTCTGTAGTTTTTTTCCCAACAAGTAGACCGTAAACAAGTGGAATGACTTGTGATTTGTATAGTCCGTGTAAGGTAAACATTTGATAGAAGTCCTCGGGACACACCTATTAATAGATAGATAATTGGTTAATTGGAAGTCTTTTTTTTCTTTTTTACTTTGAACGTTCCGTCGACAAACCAATGTTTACATGTTTTCAATACTGAGAGATTCGTCGCGGTGGTAANTAAAATAGTACTAGGAAATTCTTCGGTTTCAGCAGCCCGTGCTTTTATTTTGCTTTTGAGTTCGAATACTGGAACTAGATCTGGTGTGGGTGCATGGCAGTGTTCAGTTGGTCCCGAAAGAATTGCATCCATCGTCGGATTGGTGTGACAGCGACCTAATCAAAAATAAATATTAGATTTTAAATAGCCATGCTACTTCATTTCACCTTTGCAATCTCTGCGTTGACATCGAAAAATCAATTTGACGTCGGTTTTTCGTTCTAAAGTATAAATATAACCTTCATAACTAAGCATATCTTTCCACTTTTCAGTTTTAAATTTCTTGATAGCTTGTGTACTCATCACTTTAATGAACAGAACAATATGAATATTTAGAAGAAATGACTGCTGTCATTGAGCAAAGGTTTTTATATTTATTCTTACAATTTATTGTTTTTAATGATTTTTTTAAAATTCCCATCAAGCTATTAGCTTTTCCACGAGATTGATAATATCTTTCAAAATATAGCGGGTTTACTCATTAACTTCAACGCATTCGACTTGATTTAATTATGTCGAGCGATATTTCATATTCTCTTTCATTAATTAACATTGCGACGAATCGTCCATGAGACGAATTGTCTGCGACAAATTGTCCGCGACGAATTGTCCAGTCACAGAATCCGGATATTGTTTGGATTTTGAAACAGTGAGTAAACGATGTGAGTTATGTAAAGGAAAAAAGCGAACATTAACAACAATTCAATTTGAAAAATGGGTGAGTGATGAAGTTATTTTTATTCAAGAAACTAAATATTCTTTTTAGTATATTACCCATCAATCAACATGCTCAAAGACATGGGATGGCACTTCGGGTGGAATGGAAAAGGAAGGAGCAAGAAAAATTTTCGAGAGATCTCTCGAGAAAGGTAGGGTAGTCGACTCCTTTTATTTTTTATTATCCATACTATTGTATACATTAGAAGAAACTCAACATGTATTTCAGTATTTTAATTTAAAAGATACTTTTCTAACAAAATAAACATACCGCAATGCAAATATTGACTTTAGCAATCATACTACTTATTCTGTAGATATATTAATTAGAACTATATTTTAGGACTACGTTACAAACATATGATAAGTGACGGCGATTCAAGTGCTTATGAATCAACCAAACTCACTTACATCAAGAAATTACTCAAAGGTTTTACTCTATCAAATAATCTTAATAATGATCTTTATTCTGATTTGATAGATGAAAATACTAATGAGAGTAATTTATCACAGCTTTCTCCTGAACAATACGAAGCCAATGTGGTTATTAAGGAGGACTGTATCAATCACGTGAAAAAGCGAGTTTCTACTCATCTGAAAACTTTAAAAAATCGGCACAGTGGATTTGAGAAACCAACTGAAGAAAATTTGGCACCAGTAATTGATACAGCAAAAGATAGTGAAGTAACAAATGACGAGTCGTTGGATTCAAATCAACAATCACCAAGTGAAGATGATACTAATATTTCATTGTTGGCGGCATCGACTAGAAGAGTAGTTACGCGACGACGACGACGACGATTAGCTGATGGTAAAATGTATGGTGGTGGAGTTGATCGTATGGCCAAATTGATGGAACGGAAGTTAGCTGACAGTTATGGCCTAGCAATTCGACAATCCGGTGCAACAATTAAAAGTACAGCAGTTATCCTTTTAGATGTAATTACAAAATCACATTTTATTGTAGATCTTGATCCAGACCAAGCAGTTTTAACAATGCAACGATATTGTCGGGCAGCTTTTTTACATAATATAAAACAGTCTGATCGTGAGCTTCAACATGCATGTTGTCCGACGGGCCTTGATTCTTGGTGTTCTTATCAAAGAGACAAACATGTTTCGCCGTCACAAAGAACAGATCATGTAAAAGATACGAAACGATTGGACGCGGTAAGTGAAAGTATACTTTTGTGATGCATGATTTTAAAGTTCAATAACACTTCACAGGTTTTCCTCGACATTCTTACACCTATGATTGAATCACTCACTGATCCATCGTTATTACGTCGTTGCCTTAGAGGCATGACACAAAATGCTAATGAATCTATCAATTCTGTAGTTTGGTCTATTCTGTCAAAGGCCAAATATCATGGTTACCAATCTGTACGAGGTGCAGCTGCAATTTCTTCAATTTTATTTAATCGTGGCCGATCTGGACTTGTTAAGTTTTTTCATCAAGCTGGAATTCCAATCACGGAAAATTTATTGGACGCTCTTCTCGAAAAAGATTGGAAACGAATAGAAAAAGCTGAAAATTATGTTCAACGATCCGAAGCTATCCGACAGCGTAAAGATCAACAACGAATACACGCACAAATCGAAGCAGACGAAGAAATGGATTATGGTTCTGGTCTCTTCTAGAAGTATTCCTTCTATATCTCTCTATAACTCGAAGATATAGTAATCTTTTGGAAACATAAAAAGAATATTTGTTTCGTGTCGTTTATCTCATTAGTCATAATATTCGATTGATACAAGCAAAATGTTTTAGAAAACAGTCAAAACAATTATCATAGATGACGCCACTTAGTTACAGATCGTCTTATTTTTTGCAACATTTATCATAGTTCAAATGGAAAAGCAACAGTTATTTGCATAAAAAGAATGAAAATGTCGAGAAAGGGTATTTTTTCTGAATTTAGCTTTTTACATGATTACAAAGAAAGACTTCTACTGGTTCTAAAACTTGAAATCGAGAAAAATAAACAATAGCAAAGTTGTAGCGCTTAAAATTCTCTATCGAATGGTATACAGGACATTGTTTTTCAGTATCGTCATAATAATGAAAACATCATTAAAAGCGGCTGAAGGGAAAAAAATGCTATCGGAATCATAGTATTCACTGAGACATAGTATACACAAATCTCTTCGTTCGAGTTCATTTTAATTTCATCTGATAGACGGAAGAATTCCCATGTCGCCTCTTTTTTATCAACTGTGCCGCAGTTACGCGTAGAGTCAATTCTGCGTCGCAGTTACGCGTAACTATGGCGCATTGATCGTAGTGAAGATTTCTATAAGAAACTACGCTTAGTGTGACGCAGATCAACGTAACTGCGTCGTAGTGATCGCATCCTACGATCCGTTGTAGGTATAAATGACCAATTACAAATTATTCCTCCTTATTTGTAATTGGCTACACTCGAACAATAAAACTTAGTCACAGAAAAT
>OENM01002813.1:392-13989 GCA_900239745.1 Rotaria magnacalcarata
TTTTTTTTAAACTTCTGTCCGAAAATCACATTAGTAGCTCTCGGCAATGTTTAGTTAATTCCGACAATGTTAAGATCATACAATTATTAAGATTAAAAATGAATAATGATTCTTTTAATAGTTGACATTTTAGATAGAATCAGATAATGATTATATATATCTTTTAAGCTCTTGTAATAATTTTCACACTGTCATGGAGAGAACAAAATGTATCAACTAACTAGACGCGCCAAATATAATTAATTCAGTTTCAAACGCGACAAAGAAAATAACGATAAAGACGAGAGAGAGAGAGAGAGAGAGAAAGAACATAACGAGAAACTCGCGCAAGATCAGAAACAAAACACGTGACGACACACGGTGCCGTCGCACCCTCCTTTAACAGAAGCCCCCGGCGGCTTCTATTATGGGGGGGGAGGGGGTATTTCAATTTTTTTTTTCGATAGTAGAGAGATATGCTCGATTAAAAGAGTTTATTTTACAAAATTTGGCTGACAGACATCAAATTTAAAAATTCAAAATCTATTGTCCAAAATAATTACTATCGACAGCATGAGTTTTGCATCAGCAAAAAATATGCAGCCGCAATCTATCAACTTTACCGAAGACACTTTGTTAGTTATGATTTTAAATAAATTAAGAACTAACCAAAACAATACGAATATAATTATAGATGATTTTCTTATCCGCTAATAGTCAGTACGAAGGAATCAACTTTATTGTTGTTTTTTTTATTGATGTGAAGGATAGTGGAAAGCTAACTAATAATTAAAAATTGATGTGCATAATGAATACTTCCTTTGGTATTTTCCAATTAGCTTACTGTTAGTCATTTCTAAAATAGATTTTGTTTGAACTATCAATTTCACCAGTGATTATATATGTGATAAATTACTCTTGTTGCCTTTTGTTTATTTGTCTGAAGAACTTTATCAAGTACTTAAAATTGTTTGTGTACCTTTGTCTCTCTTCACGCCCAACTCACATGCAATGGCAAATTTTCGCTATGAAATTGTCAATTGTATTCTCGTTTTTTTTCATCGCTAATCAATTCTTCCTTGTAGAATCACAGAAAATTAGTCAGAAAAGTGTGAAATTTGTGACGAATTCATAAAATACAAGAATTCACGAAGAACTCATCAGCGATCTTCTGATAAATCCATAGACTAAAAAGGAGTAAGAATGAAGTTAAAATATTTTAAAGAACTTTCATAAAGGCAGACTATATCTAGTGAGTTATTTTTTGCTGATCTTATTCTATCAAATACATAAATATTCTGAGTATACATATTCTATATAAATTTTGTACGATCATATATCAGAAATGTATACAAGAAATTTCTATGAGGTATATCGAGTGGCCACAGGCATAAAAATGATTATTCAAGAATAAACAGTAGACGATTTAAATTTCAATCGTAGATATTAGACTAATCAAATTTCATTATTTTTATTTAGATGAATCTGAATCATAAATTGGTCGACGAGTACAGTCAATTTATTTGGATTAATCTTGAGAAATAAACATTAAAAGTGCATATTATTAGAAAATATCGATTATTATTTTGTTTATTTAAATCGAACAAACAATAACTGCAATTATTAGTGATATGCTGAGAAATCAAAATGTATTTCTCTTTATATAGTTCAATCTGTAGTAAAACTGCATGAGCAAATATTGTTTTAAAAATCAATGATTTATATATTTTTTTCTATTCAGACGAATCGTAGCAATATTTTTAACGATAAATATTCGAAAAGTTCAATTAAATATATCTGTCATTTGACTTAGTACACATACAACGACGAAAGTAATTATTAGTTTAAAAAAATAACAAAACTATGTTTTTAATATTTAATAGAGATAAAACGACCAAGACATTCATCACTTCTTCACCGAAGGGAAGCATTTTCAGTTAAGATGATAATGCCACTGTAGACTACTACAGAATCCTTATTGGTCTCATACGGATTCATCTAAAGAAACTTGACTAGGGATTTCATTTGATATCAGTCCGTATATGATATGGGACAAGTAAGCGAGTTACATTTTAGTACGTAATTTATCTTTCTTTGTTACTAAGCAGAGAATAAATGATGATGACTTTTAAAGATCATAGAGTAGAAACGTTTAGGATACACAGAAAAAAGAACAAAATCAGAGATGTTCCCATTACGATACATGAAATAGAAGATGTTCGATTTTATTAAATTAGTTTATCATAATTAAAATATTCTTTCCGTCATGATGAGAATTCTGGTAATTAGACTAGATAGTTTTCAGCTAAATTTCTATGAGATTCACAATTGCAATGGTCACGTTTATGCAGATATATGAAAATATAACATGATTATGTGTCAACTTTAAGAAATATATTGCGTGACTTCGTATTTTTTTCACATTAGATCGAGCATAATGTATTTTATGCATAAAAAAACAGAGTATTCTAATGCTTACAATTGTTGATTTCTTCAGAATAGTGGCATAGTTACGCATTCTCGCTTTCTTTCATTCGTTCTGTAATGTCAGTCACACAACAAAAAGTAATTTTCCTTTTTTTTTTGTTCCAGATTACCTACAAAGTGGTAGAACGAAAAATTATTCCGTCATTTATTTATTCTTCATGCGAAATGAGGACCATTGCAACCCGACGTAGAAAAGTCCTTCTGCAAAGATAAACGAAAAAAAGGTGAAGCTTGCACTACAATTTTTACACAACTTTCAAAAGTCTTGATTGTGTACTCTTTGCTTGCATCGATTTGTTAAATAAATTTTTGCTTTACAGGTAGCTATACTAAATTGTAGACTGCAACATGAAGCATTTGTACCGACAAAGAAGAGATTTTTGGCTACAGGTAAAATTTTTTTTATCAATTGTCTTACAAAGACGCATGATTGATAAAATATAGCATTAGACTATTTGTGTCTAAGATCGGAGTTTCTTAGAGATATTTTTGTCTGATACTCTATCTACAAATAGAATGAGATTATAGTTTTGCATTGTCACTTGAAACAGAATTTTAAAGGAAAAAATGAACTCATATTTTTTTCTCAATTGATGTAATACAGAATGTGTGAAAAGGGAACCTGTTTCTTAAAACTACTGAGAGAAAAATATCAATGTCTTCCTCTAAATAAAATTAGCGTCATTCAACAGGCGCTCTCATGTCTTGTTCAACATAGTTGTCGCGATCTTATAATGTTTAGCAAATTTAAGAGATCTTTTGTGTCTTGCCTTGCTGCTATTTTCAAAGATGGTGACCAACGCTCCGTGATTAGGCAATCAAGAAATAGAAATCTTTAGAAGTACACTATTTTCTATGATCTATGAATCTTTTCTTCTTAGTTCTTGTGTGCGTTTGGATGTGAAACGTGTGAGAGCGTAGTTCTCAGTTTCAATTATGTATAAAGAATAGTTCTGCCTACAGATTCATACTTAATAACGTATTCATAGATCGAATGAACTATCTCTAATGCAAAAATCAAACAAAAAAAGCTTGGTAGCGTAGCCATTTTAGAGCTAAACTGTGTAACCTACATATATAATTCGTAGATCGACTTACTAAGCTAATGAAAAATAGGCCTAGTGAAAAATCTACCTAGTTTTGTGAAATCTATAATTAGGGCATAACTTATTCCCTCGACTGAAGGGAGGGTGATACGAAATATAATGCGTTTGTTTGTTATCTTGTTTGATTGGGGTCAAAAAAACATACCAAAGAGGTTCGCTTGATTTAAGGCTTTTGATCGTTTTGATGGTACTTTGCTTTAGGTTATTTGCATATGTCTAGCTGTAATGGAGGCTGCTTGTTTACTGGTTTCTCTAACTGTGTCCAAGGCAACTTGCCAAGATCAGTATTGGCAGCCCTATCCGGCTTCTATGGTCTGCGGTGTTAGTCTAAGTCGATTGATAGTATCTGTATATGAAACATCTTGATTTTTTCGTCTAGCCTAAAACGAAAAGGTGGGGAAAATCGCAGTTTAACTAGTCTAGCCCCTAATTAGCTGAAATATAAACTTACTAATATCTTTAATAGGTGAACCTGGATTTGGTCGAAAGTCAAAATATCGAAAGGAAATATATGCAAAATAAAAATATCAAACAGTAAAAATATCGAAAACCGAAAATAAAAATGTCAAAAGATGTATGAAGTTAGCTAAAGAAAAGATATTGCTATTATGCTAGGTTAATAATTTATGTTAGTATTTAAAGCAGTAAAATTGTACCTTACGAGGGTATGTCCCTGGGTGTTTCAGGTTAAGCATTGGTATCNTGCTTTGGGATCAAAACAATTCGTCCGTGGTACCCTCTTAGGGTTATAGAAAATTTGTTGCTTCGCTTTCTCTCAGCCAGTGATTTGTTCAAGGGGGAAAAACTGATTTCTTGTGCCAGAAATCATGAGAAATCACCAAAAATCACTTAAAATCATTAAAAGGTGGTCGGGCGAAAATAATGCCTGGAAATCGATTTTGACTATTAGAAAAACATGAGAAGCCATTAGAAATCACTGAAGATCACTAGAAATCATTTCATATTACAAAAATTCTCCAAATATACAGTAAAAAAGAACATATTGATTTCTAGTGATTTCTGGCGATTTTTCTGATTTTCTAATTTTCTATGAGGATCCTCAAATTTGGTGACTATCCTTAAATTCCATCGATTTCTCATCAATTTTATTCATTTATAAACATTTTCAACGATTTCGACAATGCGACTTTTACATATAAAACTGATTTCCTGCGATGGAAATCACTAGAAATCACCAAAAATCAAAGAAATCAGTTTTTCCCCCTTGGATTTGTTGGTACTGGAGATACCAATAATTGACCTGAAACACCCATTTACTTTTGGTTAAAATCCTAGAGATACGCAGGAACCGTCCCCCGTTAGATAAAAATGACAAGTCTCAAATAAAGTATAAGAAAATCAATTATTATTAAATGCACGAGATTTTATTTAATTTTTCTTGTAACAACGTATGATAAACCACCTAGACGTTCAGATGCGTAAATGCGCTTTTTAATCGTATTCGGTTGTTGCAGTTATCGTAGACTACGATCAGCTTTACCTAATAATGGTGTATTCAATTGTGTTTATACATAGATAACGCCTCTGCTTTTAAAAAGCTATATATAGATAAAAATATTGTCTACTCTATTGACTAGCAACGTATTTAGCAACTTAGATCTCTCTTTGTGTTTGATATATATTTTCATTTGACGCCTCATTTACATAATTTTTGAAAGTAGAAATTTTTTATTCGATATTTTGATTTTCGGCGTTTTTCAGGGGAATACTTTAATAAGGAGGGAGCGAAAAAATCTCACCCGTAAACTTACACTCATAATTTTTCTTCAAAAATTTGCGTGAATTTCACAAAACTTGATGAGTCCGTAGTTCTAACTTCTTTTTATTTGTTCATAACGAATTAGATTTAAACCACTCTTTTCGCTGGTATAAGCATGCGATGCTATGGGATATCATTAGATGTGTTCAATTTAATTAGTTGAAATCTCATTCACAGTATATTAATATTTTGATTGCACGATTAATGTTTTTGTATGCACTACATAAAAAATTGGAGTACTCGTTAAAGAAATGGCAACTCAACTGTATGAGTTTACTGAAGCAAATTCCATTGTGAAATTTAGAAGTTGGACAAAAATGTACTCTTACGTTCATTCATAACCTACTCGTAAGCATAGACTAAACTGAATAATGAAGTTATATGCTATTATATCGATCAGTATCGTTGTGTGATATATGTATATATATTAGTATTATCTTATAGCATAATTCTTTGAATGCATATTTATATTATTATTATTATTTCAAACGGATATTTAAAGCATTCTGTACAAGGGCTTTCTCGCGATTTTTGAAGAAGTAACCCGTAATATCTATAAATACAGGATAACTAAATTGAGAATGTAGACATAATTGGATCAAGTCACAGTGTCTGGCGATATCGACACAAGCTTTGCATAATTATTTTTTAAAGACATTAACAGTTAACATGAACGTCAGTTAGTTAGACTTTTGTCTACTCATAGATTAACTTTTCATTAAAAATCGAAGTATTCATTTTCATACTTCTTCTCATCATCATGAATATATGATTTCCTCTGTTTCTATCAGGAAGGAAAGTCGTGCTGACTTACTATTGTGGCACTCTATAATTGTTTTTTTAATATATAAGCATTGTTTTGAGATTTCTCTCTGCTTACCTAGGTATTGTTACACTTTCTTAAATCGAAAATGAACCTCATGTCTTACAATGGACAAGCTAATATAAACTTCATGCTACATTCGCTTTAAAAAATTGTTTTTGGTTGAGATGCTAATTCATTATCTTCACGTTAAAGTTTGTTGGAACACTAGGTAAACTATTTTCATCACTGCTACGTACTTCATCATTAGTTGTTTCTATAGGAGCTTGCAAGATTAGTTTTATCATTGCTGATGTCACCATAATCATCTGAACTGATGAGTTCATGATTCGATTTTGAGACATACTCTCAGCTCATTCAACAAATAATCACTTAGATGTTGTCATAGCATTTGACACGTGTTGTTTCTCGCTTTACAATACAGTCTAGGAATTTTTATTTATCATACTCTTAACTTAGATAGTTGTTTTGTTGTTCCAATGTAGTCAATCTTTGTTGATTTATATTGACAAATTTATTCACTTGAATCTCTTTCTGATACTGCCCATGGAAAACAATTAAAAAAAAGATCGGATAAGAACGCGTTGTCGAGATAAAAGACTGCGTTGTGAAGACGCTTTTTTCGACTTTTTCAGACGCGTTTGTGTAATGAAAAACGCGTTCTTTTAAATAAAAGGAACGCGTTCTGATCGTTCCATTGGAACACGTTTTTCGCGGTAAGAATGCGTTCTTATTTAGAAGAAAAAAATCATTTATTTATTGTATTTTCAACTTTGTGATGGTCCTGAACGTGTTTCTTTGCTTTTCGTATAAGTTCTCAGACTGCTGGTTCCTCTATTCGAATACTTGCGTCCGCACTGAACGCGTTCCAATCCGTTTTGTTTTTACTACTGTAGAATAGATTCAACCAGATAAACTTGTAGTTTAGAAGTAGTGAATATCCCAATGAACTATACTTATGTATGTCTGACGTGTTAAATGCTTTATTTGTATTAAACAAAATTTATTTTGACTTCACGAAATTTATACTTAAGACTGATACATTTACGCTTAGAAAAAAAAATACATTCAAAAATAAATTTGAAAAACTTTAATTTCTTTTAAAATAGAATATTGAAAATTTAACTTTTTAATTTTTTTTGACATTTAATAAAAGTTTTCTAATCTAGCCTACATTAGTAAAATTCAATACAAAGCTTTTCAAATTCGATTAAAATTCATGTAAATAGACTTGAATGTTTCTTACGCGATCTAAATTCATTTACTGTGATTTTTATCGAATTTAAGTCTAATTAAATTGCTTTAAATTGAATTCACACTGTACGATCAATTTGAGTAAATATAAAAAAATTTTTAATTTTAAAAAGTTAAATTCAATATAAATTTAAATCGACAAAAGCTAAATTTAATAGAAGTTAATTAGAAATTGATGGACACTTCTGATTTCTATTATAAGCTACAATAAGTGACGCGTTCGAGGGCAAATAAAAATGTGATGAATACATTTGAGACAGACACTAGTATAGCTTTTGCAAAATTTCTGTTAAATGTTTAAAATCAATTGAAATCATCCCGATTACTATTTTGCAAATAAAAGGAAGAATATACAATTTGAGAATGTACTTTTAAAAAAGCATTTTCTAAAAACGACTTGTCATAATGATACTTTTAAAGCTAAAATGTGAGCCTTATATATGTGCATTAGCCTAATTTAGCCAACACAATGCACGGATTAAAAACTTTCTTGTAAACTATATTTACATCTCAAGATAGTTTGTCAGGCAATTATCAGAACAATGATTCGCCCTTTTTATTTCTGCATTTTTACAAGAAGCATTTTTCATCTTTTTCTTTAAAAGCACATCGCTGTTCCATAAAACAACTACTGCAATTCTCTTGAGCGATATTTACGTTAAAGTAATTAGATACTGTCATTTTTGCGGTGTAAGCTGGGAACACTCTTACAACTGTAGTTGAAAAGTTATTTTCATTTGTTAATGCTAATGAAATTACTATCATTCGACTGTTAAATCTAACTGGAAGTAGCTAATTTAATTTACTTGTTGTACATGTTAGTTTTATATTTCTATTAAATATGTTGAAGTTCAGGAAATAAATACTTGATTTAAAGACCTGTAATTATAATTTTATGAAATAAAAATGAATATGAGATTAGCGAATTCTTTTGATAAAAAAACTAGTTTAGGAAAAAGGAAAATCATTTATTACGAAACTCTAGATTGATGATCACTTTGCCTAACAAGACACTACATTTCAGTGCATTGCAACAGAAAAAGCAAATTTATTCGTGTTGACACATATTTCTTAATTGGCATAGCACTTTCGATACATGTATTTCGATACATTTCAAGTAATGAATTCCATTAAGTTAAAATGAGAACTTTTTCATTACATAAAAAACGTGTTCTGAAAGTTGCTGAACAAGTTCTTCAGTATGCGTTTTCAAGCGTTTTTGGAGAAACGGGTTTTCTAACTGTAAGAACGAATTACTCGCGAACAAGTTCAAACGCATACCAGTTGAAAGCGTTCGTGCGATAAAAGACGCCTTCATTATTAACGCGTTCAATAAGATAAAAACGCGTTGCTTACCAACAAGTTTGCGTTCGAACGCGTTTGTAGTCGATAAAATGCGCTCAATTTTTTTCGAAAACGCGTTCTTTCACGTTCATTTTGATGAATATTTTTCCATGGGTGAAAATGGGAGACAATAGTAATGCTACAAACGATTATCAATATATATATATATGTTTAGTTGCATTTTGTAAAGTAAAGATAACAGTAAATCAACCAGGTAATAAAAAGCGAAATGAAATTTAACAAGCACTTTTACTCTCTACCAATTTTGACAACTGATAAAGAAAATATGATATATGTCGAACTGACATGAAACATTTTTATACTTTAATTCTAAAGTATCAGAACATCAATAAAATGGCATTGCGATCAAACAGTGTTAGTCTTCTTTCTTTTCTAAATTCTTTTTCTGTGTCCTTTTTCTTCTTAAGTTTGTGAGACATCTCACGCAGCCTAATAAGACGCCTGACGAAGCAGAAGATGAGAAAAATTTATAAAATTATCGTAACTCTACTAGTTGGAAGCAGAACACAAAAAAACGGAGCATACGATGCTAGGTTGCATCACTTTTTATAGAAGCGAGAGAAGCTGACTAACTGAGCGAGTGTAGATGAAAGAATATGAGATTTGAAGAGAATGTTTTCCCATGATTATGTATGATGGTAGAATATATCCTTTAGCTAACATCTTACCACCCAGAAATGGTTTGTCAATGATCGCTGTTGACGCATGAAGACATCGAGATTCGATTACCTAAAATTTAAAAAACGTGATGATCTCTTAAAAATAAACATCTATATTTCGAACAATGATTTCATAGTAAGAGCTCTATTAATATAAGCATATTAGTTGGAAATTAAATATTACTTAAAATAACGTTTTCTTTTTAAATTTTTATGCTATCACGAGATAATGTTTTACATTGTAAGTCAATATATATATATATATATGGTAAGATATTATAAATTTGTATATTTTGTTAAACATTATATTGTATAAGACTACATGAGAACCGTATTAAATCTTAGTGTGGCAAATATCCTGCTCAATTGTATTATAAGACTCTTAAAGGCGTTTGATGATTTATACGCTATATATTTGCAAGATTATCGAAACGTGTGCTGAAAAGTGAGTTTGTCCAAGAATCTTATAACATCACTTAGTGCAAGATGTGTCAAATTATGACTTCCTGTATGGTTCTTTCTACTGTAATAGTACTTTGTATCGAATATTTTACCCTAGTCTTTGAATATATCACTGCAGAAATTCTTGATGGCGGTTGTCAACCCTTTACAAAAACCAAAGGAATCCTAGATAAATAGGCGAAACACTGCAATCTTGAACTAGAGATTATCAATAGCAGCAGTAAAACTAGTATAAATCGGTAAAAGCAACGTTTGTAAATTTTCTGTTTGCAACGTTCAAAGAGTTCTTATTGAAGAAATCACGGAGTCTTTTAGTTTCAGTATAGAATCCAGAAAGATTCCCTAAGAAACATTAATTACTTTTGCACATACATAGTGATGACTCCAATCACGCTTCCATCAAAGGAACTATTATGGACTTTGTTAAATTCTGTTCTTCTTTTTAAGAATGAATAGCAATTTCTTATGACTCGTTGTGAATCTAAAAGAATATATTATTGTGCTACATGTGTAATTGAGTTTTTATTGATAATTTCTCAAGTACCTCGAAGACTATGATTTCTGTTATTCTAGAGAATTTCAGTTGCATATTAAATAGTTTTTATAATATAGCTTTATGTGATAGATGGAAATAACCCGCAGTAAGATGAACCTTTAGATCAGCACCTGAGTAGACGCAAAAAAGATATGTGTTGAATTCTTTATATGATGAAAGGGCGTCACTTCAACAATAGAATAATATTAAGTGAATTTACAGAGAGGAGAATAAAATGATTTATCACTGAATAGTTCAGTACAGTATTACTCTTGGTATTTTGTTGTATCATAACTACACGACTAACATTAGCTATCATCAATATTCTCAATTACACAAAAACTTAATTTACATCTTAGATTTTGAAAAATTCTGCATACACTTAAGAGCAGCACGAAACTGTATATTTCAGGGAAATATACGCTCGATAGTTGGAAATGTTCATTCGGCGAAAGCGAACCACAATGTGCATTTGCATATCCATCATTATAATCGTTCTAATATTAATTCGAACTGTACGCTATGCATTAAGGCGTCGTTCTCCAATTAAGTATGTAAACGAGGCAGATTTATCTCGATTTGGAAATGTTTCGTGGCCTCAACAACGTATACCGCGTGTGATTCATCAAACGTATCGTACGCATGATGTACCTGAAATATGGAACTCAACGGTACAGTCAGTAATGAAAATGAATGTGGGCGATTTTGAGTATCGCCGATGGTCTCATTTTGACATGGATGCATTTGTTCGACAGCGTGAACCTGACTTCTATAGAAATACTTTTGTCCATTATGCGTATGATATGCAACGAATAGACTCATTTCGGTACGTACTAATGTATCACATAGGTGGAGTCTACATCGACATGGATAGTGCTTGCTATCGTCCTCTTCGAGAATTTGTCACCACTCTGGAAGCACTTGATCCAGACGCCCCTTATCTTGCTCTTTTTCCTGCTGAAGATGCATTCGGCGTTCAAACGGACTTCATTGCTGCCACTCCCGGACATCCAATATATAAACAGTTTATTTCACGATTACCTCTGTTTCATCACTACTTTCTCATTCATCATATCACAATACTACTTAGTGCTGGGCCACTCTTTGCTAGTTTTCAAGAGCGCTTTTTTCACCAGACGGATCAACAAGTTGTACGAATATTGAAAAATAAANTTTATATCACTGAGTTTTGGAAAACAAATGGGGGTACATGGTTTGGTCGCGATACTCTGCTCATATTATACATCTATTATAACAGCAATCGTCTTCTTGGATACTTGAAAATTTTGGCTATCTGGCTTGCTATTTTTTTCATTGGGATCATCATTTACAGACGATGGCGAAGTCACTGTCCCAAGAGTCTAACTAAGGTGGGGATGGCGTAGTGGTTTTATGCATACGATTATTATTAATCAGACATGTGAAGGTTCGATCCCTTCCCCCAGCGCGGTGTCTTCGGTGTCAAGATATACGGTATCGGAAGAATAATCAAAGGAAGAACAGTACTGCACGCTAATTTCGTCATCACTGCCTCGATTTTGACTTTCGTTCTGTTGTTTACGTTTTCACGTTTCTCTTCCTTGTCATTCTTTCTCTGTTTGTTATCATGTAGTCTTGTCTGCTGACTATTGTTTCCGTAAGAGTCGACAAAAATCACAGAAAAGATATATAAACGGATGTCACGAATAAATATAGTGCATAAACCAAAAAGAAAAAAGAGTTTAACTATCATGCAAGTAAATCCAAGGGGGAAAAGCGTATTTCTGTATTTCCATTTATTTCGAAATACTTTCCGTGTATGTCTATGTATTTCAGAAATACATAGAAATACGCTTTTCCTCCCTTGATTCAATCGCTACCTACTCAATCCTCTTGATCTATGTTTTCATGTAGACTGACTGACTTTGAAAGCTAAATTTATTGTTCTTGAATTCAAAAATAAACTGTGAAAATATCAAATATCGAGTATACACCTCATTTATAGGGTGTGGGTGTATTGATAAAAGGGCGACGTATACATCCACACCCTCAAAAGATTGCTAAGTTACAATTTGTAAAAAAATCTTACCAAGAAATCATCGTATACACAAACTTATTGTTCCATCATGTGCAATAGAATGTATTGTTAATATTGATTATCTTCAACTTCAATCTTTATCATTTGTCAATTTTGAACAACAAAAATTATTAGGACATTTAACAGGTACTTTTCACTTTTGTTCGATTTGATCATTAGAACATTGAAATTCTTCTACATAAGTTGATGATCGTCTTTTTTGATTTCTGTTTTCTAGACGAAATAACTGTTTTTGGTTTATTAACTAATCAAATTACGCATCTTAAAGTCGATATTCTTCTTGATAAAAATCAATTAAATATATTTTTATTGATATTATCTTTGGACAAACATTTAACTGATCTCACGTTTCATCGTCGATTCTCATCTGAACAACTAGGAAATCCAACTTTTGATCTATCACCAAGTCATACATCTTCAACTTTAACTAAACTAATCATTAATGTAACTATACTTGATGATTGTCTTTATCTTCTCAATGGAAGTCTTGAATCTTTAACTGCATTGGTTATTGATACAAATAAAATCACCTATCCATCATCAAACATAGATAACATGATAATTATGATTTCAATCGTTGTGTGTGAGAAAAAAAAAACAAGATTCTAATTATCTTTTCTACTTTCAAAGACAAAACTTCCCAAACTGAAACAATTCTCATTAACTTCCCATCGTGCGACTTCTTTTTATGGTGATCAAGTTATTCCATTATACTTCATCGAATGGCAAATATCGAAGATTTAACATTATTTCACAATGTAATAAGAGACGATTCGACTTATATTGATGGTACTCATTTATATAACGATGTTCTTGCTTTTATGTCACGACTTCATAAATTTACTTTCAGTATTAATACTAACGTCTTACACATTGACACTGATATTGTCTTCCTATCGAATGATGATATCCAGCATAGTTTCATCGAAAAATGAAATCGACATGTTGGTTCATATGTTCAAAATAGATTATGTAGGATGAATGGTCAATGTCATACTACTTGTTTGCGTTTTTATTACCCTTTGACCTTCCTAGGTCCTATAGGGACACCATTAATAACAGTTTTCTTT
>OENM01002814.1:0-13980 GCA_900239745.1 Rotaria magnacalcarata
AGATAAAAAGTAGATTTTCATAGCCAACAGCTCTTGTTCTATCAAATGATGTAAAACAAACGAGAAAAACAATTTTTACTTGAATTTCGCATTGCCGGCACCTTACTATTTAATAGCATATGATCAAACTTGTGATTTAATGTGTACAGTATATGATAAATTTCCTATCAGGTATTCATGCACAGATATGTGTTTATTAATAATTAGATGTGCGTATGCAGGCAAGAATCATTCACCTCATTTGTAACAATTCATAAAAGTAGTATAACGAAGGAGTGAACCATAAATCTTGAAAAGTTTTCATTTATCTATTGAGTTTTACTCGTACGTTTTTTTTCTGTGTTTCTAACACTACTCCTGTACTACTTGGTGTTATTCGTACACAGACGCAACACCGCGGGGGAACAAGAGTGAAGGCTGTCTGTAAAGAAAAAAAAATGTACTAAAAAAAAAATAGTCTTCCGATCGACTGCCTAAATCATTGTGTACTCTTGATGCTGGCGCCCTCGGTACATTCAAACGTCTGTTGTTATTAATACCGAACAATAGCCGAGGATCATATGTTTGTCGCTAGGTGGCCACAATAACTGTTTTCATCAATCCTCTGCTACACGAACTATTTATTGGTAACAAGATTCAACCAATCGATTTGACCTTCTTTTTTGGTACATTCGAATAGATGAATGATCCTTTCGATTGATATTTGAATAGATTTCCAAGGTTAATAGATAATCATTTCATTATTCACTCTAGACTTAGGCCCCAAACAGACCAAAAAGATAAAAGAGAATTAACCACTAAATCGTCTCAAAAAGCTGACTTAAGTGTGAACTAACCAATCACGTTGCTTAATTCTGTTTTATTTTTTTGGTCTGTTTGGCATCTAATCTGTTGATTTAATGAGAAATATTTATAAGATTGACATTTTTTTAAACGAGCCAACACAAATAAAAGCTCCTGTCTAGGTTTTCTTTTGTTTCTCTCTCATTTCTTTTTTGTTTCTTTTACATAAAATGTGCATCTTTCGAATTCACAGGTAACTTTTCGTCGTTTGTCTTGTTTATGTGTTGAGAAAAAAAGACATCAACACCAGATGTGTCTGTTAAATAAATGAAAACATCAACTTTCTTTTGTTTTTCATTTTTTACTTTTATTTCGTTTAGTTACTTATGATTTGAATTTTCAAGCAATCTTAACCAATTTGTCCAACTTATGATCAATTATTTTCATTCTCATTATTAAAGATAGATAAAAAGTCTGCATATTAAAAATAATTCTCAAAATACTTGAATAGTTTTTATTTAATTAGAATATGGCGGAAGCAGGAGAGGTTCATCAGGAAAGTCGAGCTAAATGGCCAATTAGTGCTGATGATTATGATCTTGAAGAAGTGATCGGTAAGAATTATAATAGAATATGAAATTGATGTTGTTTTCGATTTACAATATTACTTTTAGGTCGAGGAGCTACAGCTGTTGTTCAAGCTGCTTCAGTGAAAAAAACTAAAGAGCGTGTTGCAGTAAAACGAATTAATCTGGATCGATGTAATACATCGCTCGAAGAACTTTTAGCAAGTTATTCTCATTATCAATTTCAGTTTTCTATCAAAAGACTTTTTCTTTTTCTTTCAGAAAGAAATACAAGTAATGAGCCAATGTCAACATGAAAATGTCGTACGATTTAATACGTCATTTGTTGTTGGAGAAGAATTATGGTTGATTATGAAATTATTAGATGGAGGTAAGAAGAAAAGCAAATCACTAATAAATAATATAATGGATTATATTTAAATTAGGTTCATTACTTGATGTCATACGCTACACGATGCAACGTGGTAATTGTCGTAATGGTGTACTCGATGAAGTTGCTATTGCAACTGTTTTACGAGAAGTTATTAAAGGTCTAGATTATTTTCATTCGAATGGTCACATTCACAGGTATGAATATATTTATGATAAAATTTATTTATATGATTTTTTGTTATGGTTCTATTTCAAAGAGATATTAAAGCTGGAAATATCCTATTGGGTACTGATGGTAGTGTGCAAATTGCTGATTGTGGTGTTAGCGCTTTCATTGCATCAGGTGGAGATATAACACGGGACAAACAACGACATACATTTGTTGGAACGCCTTGTTGGTACGATCAATCGATTTAAATAATACATTGATTAATGTCTTAAAGTGATTGATTTTCGTGCTATTTTAGGATGGCACCTGAAGTTATGGAACAAAATGTAAGTTATTTGTTCTTTCGTTTATATATATATATTTATTCATATAATATTCTTTTTCTTTTAGCCGACTGGTTATGGTCAGTGAACGCCTTCGATTAAATTTGTTTTATACTGAATTTTTACTTTTGTAAATAGACACCAAAGCAGATATATGGTCTTTCGGTATATTAGCAATTGAATTAGCAACGGGTACAGCTCCTTATCATAAATTTCCTCCAATGAAAGTTAGTATTTCTTTTTTAATCCAATTTCTATTTTTTGTTTTTAAACTAATGAATCTTTTAGGTACTAATAATGACTTTACAAAATGAACCACCTACGTTAGAAATATGTGCAGAAGATCGTGACCAATATAAACAATATAGCAAAACCTTTAGGTTGCTTATTAATCAATTGATTATTTTAATATTCTATTTTGTTATCTAGAAAGTTAATTGAACAATGTTTACAAAAAAATCCTGTTGATCGTCCAACAGCTAAACAACTATTAAAACATGATTTCTTCAAAAAAGCTAAAGATCGTTCTTACATCGCAAAATATTTAGCATTGAAATTTCAAGATCGAAAGAAAATGGAAGAAAAAACAGTTAATCGACGTAAACCAACTTCTGTACGTGCTGTACGTGTTAGTGACAGCGGAGAATGGAAATTTAGTAGTGGTTCAGACGATGAAAATACAAGTGGAAGTGAGACGACCTCCAGTGATGATCCATCACATAAAATAAAACAATCAGAAAATGAAACAGTTAAAAATAAGGAAGATTTAATTGAAAAACACGAACCGGCAACCAAACCAGTAATCGAGATTTGCTGTTTTTTTGTAGAATGATTGTTTTTACTTTGATGATAATAATTATTTGTAGAGTCAGTCATCGAATGAAGCAGCAATACCAACGACTTCAGAAGAAGTCACTGCTACAACTAAAGAACTAACGATTGATGATCATCAAGTACTGAAATTTACTCTGAGAATACGGTAAATACAAGAAAACGAAATTCAGTAGTATTATTCAATAGTTTTGTTTCGTAAAGTTTCTATTCGGAAGCGATTGAAGTGAGACGAATATTTTGATAAAAAAATTAATTATTAGAATTCAATAAGAACTAGCGTAGATCCTGTGCGAGAGAAAATATTTTTAATAATATATTTTGTTTTTGACATGGGAATAGGTGCGAAGTTTGCTATGTTGTTACTGTAGAAGTTTAGCTTGAGGCAATAAGTTTAGAAGCATAGTAACTTTGTATTTCCTCTTTCAAAGTTGTTGCAGTGAGAACAAGCCATAGAGAAGATTTAATTAGCTGAGCAAGTTGTGTAGATTTTTATCACAAAACAAAATTTCTAGATAAGTTCATTTGATGAAAAATACGGTTTTTCGGCATTTCCGGCTCTCGTCAAGCCTCTAATGACATGTTTTCAGTGAGCATGATCATTATACTTGAGGCATAAAGCACTACTTTTATGAATATATTGTGTTTTAAATTTGACTGCCGTGCTCTGTAGATAGACAGTTTGAAAAAGATCTTGCTTTTTTTCAGAAACCGCTGTTCGAGCAAATACATTTGTGTACAAACATATTAATAGGATTTGGAAAAATGCTTCTCTTGTAGAAACATATATTAAAATAATCAAAATTTTCCTATCGTCTGTTGTTCATATTACTATCATTGATCAGTTTTGTAGTTGAATATTTAGAGTGAACTTGATAAATGTAATGAATACGACAGGAATGTGAATAAATAATTTCTTCGTTAAACTAAAATTTTGAATGAATATTGTTCTCTATTTAGAAATTCACAAGGAGATTTACATGATATTAAATTTGAATTCAATAAAGCAACTGAAACTGTGCCCGATGTTGTTTCGGAAATGGTGTCTGCTAATCTAATAGATGAACGAGATGCACAACCTGGTAAATATCATTTGTTTATTTGTGAATTTAATTTCATATTTCATATTTCTAGTTACTTCTACAATGACGAAACTCGTGGAAACTCCATCACTTAGTACTGCAACATTTGCTCTAGTTCGTTATTTATTCCTTCTAAAATCCTTAATATATATTTATGTTTTTCTCTTATTAGAAATCTCATGTCGATACCAGTCAACCACCTGACGATAAATTGCTTATTGGCTTTGCTCAACTTTCTTTGAACACTTGAGGGAAAATGGTGCTCTAATCATGCGTGTGCGTAATTATCTTCGTAAAGTCAAGCTTCTATATTCATATTTAAGTGAACCATTCTTTTATGCATTTAATATCTGTTTGTGAGGTGCTCTCGTTCTCCTTTCTCTTTCTTTATACCCATATGAATTAATCTACTAAAACACAAATGAATTTTATCATCATTTAACACGAGTCGTCTGACTAGCAGATAATTTCTACTTGAATCTCTCTGCGCATGCATGGTCCTTTCCTTGTTGCTCTTTTTGTATCATAAATATGCACGATTCCTTTTTCTTTTCTTGTTGCTCGTATATGTGTAACATGTTTATTTTTCACAAACGCCTCTTCATCTGCTTTAGTTCTTGTCGTTTTTTTTTCTTCTATCCATATCAGTGGCAGTCACAAATCGTTCCTGTCGGTGATTTTTTTGTCTCAATCAAATAGCAAGATGGCAGGAAAAACACGATTAAGAAAGCGAACTTAATTTTTGTTTGTTTTCAAACTGGAAATGTTTGAATCGACGAAATAGATGATTCTGGTGAAAGACTTATATCCGTTGACGTTGACTCATAGTTAATACTTTCGGTTGGTTCAACATCGATTACGGTTGCTGTTGTTGTTGTTGTTGTTGTTGTTGTAGGATCTACATTCGTAGATACAGATTCATATGGTGGAGGACGACTAGACGCAACAAATGTAGATTCATCGCTTGCATACGGCGGTGGTGGAGTTGGATAACCTTCAACATAATGCGAAAGTGGATGACGAGAACGATTTCGTCGCACATGACTAAGAACAGATGTTGGCGGTGACGATGATGATGAACTGATACTAGATTCATCAGAATCGTCTAACGCTTTTTTACCACTACAAAATATTATAATCAGTATTATTGCAATCGGTACACAAAGCGCTATTCCTATAAGGAGACTTATCAATGGCCAAAACCATGTTGTTTTGATCACTGAAGTATCTGATTCAACTGAAATAGAAAAAGTTATTGTATTTCCAAAGATTTCTATATGAAAATCTTACCCGTTGTCTGTGCATAGATTAATAATGGAAATGTTAAAAATAAAAAATACACCATGGAAACATGCATTTGTCTGGATGTGCTGCGAAAATGTAACTAATGTATTAAATATATGACGAATGTTTTATACTACTACTACTACTACTTATACGAAGCCCTGGACATTCAGAGGATGAAATAAAATGTTTGTAGAGTTTCTCGTTGCAAATTCTATCAATACTATTTACAACATACGTTTCGTTTTCAACGAGATTATGTTTTTAAAAGAAAACGAAAAGTCAACTGATTGCACGTTCCTATATTTTTGTTAAGTAGTTATTTTTGAATCATTATTTTTCTTTATTTTTTTATTATTCAACAATTGGTACGAAATAAGAAAGAGAAGCAAAAAAAAACCGGGAGAAGTTCTTTCACTCAAGCTACAGACAAGAAAAATGAGCTATATTTATATATCTATTAACCCAATGCTTGAACAAGTGGTCTAGTTAATGAATATGGCTCAAGAAGATTCATTGAACAAGAAGATATATCATAGTATAGCTTGTCTGATCGATGTTCATTTGTTGTTTCATTGGAAGAATCTCTTTCTGGCACCGGCCGAATTGGAATCAAATTAAACATATTGTTTTGTTTTATAAGACTTGTATTCGTATAATCATGTTCGTCTAAATATTAAAGAAAAAGAAAAAAATGAATTTCAATGATAAAATTTTAGCATACTCGAATAGCAAATCGTTGAATTAAAACAATTGACTGTCGGATTTAATGTTTTCATTAATGTTGAATGTGTTAATGCACTCAAATGTATCGCAGTTAGAATCGATATTGCAGAACCAAGTAAAACAAAACTTGTTAGCGCAAGACATTCTATCGTTTGTGGCAAAATTTTAAAGCAAAGACTATAAAATACATTTGAATCTTCAATGTCGACTTTGTTAATAGTTCTATTCAATTTTTTAGACATCTGAGTTTTGAACAACGAAAAAAATTGTTTATATTCATCACTTGGTATATGTAAATTCCAATTTAATGACAATAAAACTTGTCGTTCAATTAAATTAATACGTTCAATATGAATACCAGTTAATTCGGCTAAATCCGAGTTAAACAGTTGTTCATTTTCACCATCATCAACTAGATATTTATCTGCAATCAATGTTGCTATTAAATATAATTCGCTAGTTGTTAGATTATCAATTTTTGTCAACGACGATGCCGAATGAAGTGAACGTAAACGCTTCATATACAAGAGACTTAAGACAAAGACACATGATGGTAAATTTCGACTTCTAGAAAATAGATTATGCGGTTATTTTAGAATTTTGTCTTTCATTTAATATATTTAACGTACTTGCAAACGCTTAAAGCTAATGCACAGTCAATATTTAGTAGATGTTGTAATTGTTCAGCTGATCCATCTGTTAGAATGAAATGAATCATTTAAGGGATAGCTTAAAAAATTTTAATTTCCCTTGTTTCTTTATGTAAAATTTAAATTAGGCTTCCTATCGATTTAACTACGGTTGAATGATGATTGAAATGTATTCGCTTTCTATTATTTTACAAAAACAAACATTTTTTAAAGCATAATAGTTTGATGATAGAAAAAGAACGAAATAATAACTTTTTCAATTTACTGCATATAATTTCAAAACTAAATGATAACTTACCGAAATCAGATAAAACAATATCATCAAGAATAAGATCATAATAAAGAGCATTTTGATAATCGGTATCTTTTTCACGAGAAATCTAACATATGAGAAATGACCGTCATGTTCAAAATAGATCAAATGACTTACCATGTTAATGAATGATTCGATCAAAATAATAATAAATCTGAAAGATGCATATTTTTTCTGATTTTATGTCTATTTTAACATAGAACACGCAAATATTTGAAGAGAACATGACCTTGACTATGTTTTTTTCTTGTTGATAACGATATGTTAGACAGTTACAATAATCAAATAGATTATTTTGTTCAGAACTCGACTGGGGACACTTTTAGAGAGCGCACTTTGACTATGTTCAATATGTTTTAATTAGTGATGTGAATCAATTTAAACGAAAGTAAAATGTGTGATCAGCGAAGCGAATGAATCTATCGTGAATACTTTCACTGTGCATCTACTGTTGTATATCTCGACGAGTATTATCTATCGATAACTACGAAATATTTATAGATTCCTACTTATCTGCAATTACTACCTAAGAAATAATCGAAATTTCCAATAGTTTCTTAGATAGCTCCCAATGATTCGCTGTTTATTTTATAAATATTATTTATCTATGATTCATCTACAATAGAATAAAAGAGACCATTATTAATCGGCTTATGTTATAAATAAGGCAAAAGAAATCCATAACGAAAAATTTCAAAAAATATGAGCAAAAGTTTTGATTTGAACGAATATTACAGTCAATATATTTTTCTACTTAATTTCTTCGCGTTGCTTCCAATATACGTAAAATTTCAATGAATAAACGTGTTATATCAAGATAGATTTGTATAGCCGCATCAATATATTCTTCTGGTGAAGTTTTACGCATGATTCTTTGTGTATCGAAAACTAAATAAAGGCTAAATATAAGTGCACCACCTAAAGCCAAACCCAATTCCATCATCGGACTACGAATAAACATCTTAATAAATAAAAGAAATTGTTAATTTCATATGAAAATAATTTCCTTTTCTCTAAGACTTACTTGCATGATACCACCAGCAAGTAATACACATAGTAGTGCGAATAAACAAGCTCCCATGGTTGAGAAATCTCGTTTCGTTTGAAATGTATATATTGTTAAACCAACAACAATTACAGTTGTGATGATAATCGCTTGAATAACTAATATTTTGTCGAAAAATGATACAATAGTTCCAATGGTAAACGATTCAAATAAAGTAAATAATCCAAGTAGGAAAAAATTCGTTGGATATTCTAAACGTTTAGCATAGACAGCAAATAAACTAATCATTGTTGCAAAAAACATAAACAACATAATGCTTGGATTTGTTTGAAAGAAGAGTTTTATATTTTCTGATGAAATCATAATTGCTGATATCAATGTAACAAAACAAAGTTGCGTTGCAACAATGCCATAGACCTTGCGTAAAAATTCTGCAAAATAAAAACAAGAATTAAATGTTATTATTGATTTGAAAGTAAAATATTAAACTTACGCATGCGAATATAAACATGACATGATGCAACATTACTGCCGTACATGAAATCATCCTCGATTGAGCTGCGTCCGATATCAGTCATTTTTCAATGATTCTTAGATAAAAATGAATAAAATGTAACTCTTCTTTTTCTTTTTTTCTCGAATGTAAGCTACTGAAATTATTTCGACTGACGTAATGAATGATTGTGTAAATAGAAGGGTTGTTTTTCTCCTTCCTTCGAATACTGCTACTCAATGAGTCAATAGGTAGTAACACGAGAAACAGCGACAATACAGATAAATCGATTTGAATAGAGGGCAGTCACTACTGGGTATGCTCTGCATGGATGTCTAATTATAGCCATGTGATATTAATATAAAAGAAATCAAATAGATGCCCAATTTGAGTTGGCATATAAAAGAAAAGTTCAGAAATAGCATTGCTTATATTTATTACTAATTTCAAAAAGCTACTAAGATTATACATGTCAATTAATTTTAAGTGATATAGCTAATAGTATAAATACAATGAAAAGTTGCCAAAAAAACATTTCATTTCGATTTCCACAAGAATACGATGAGTCAATATCAAAATCAAAATACGTATTTGGAAATGGTTCATTGTTAAGCGTATAATGCCACCATTCTTTATCATAATTAGTAAAGCCAGCTTGTTCCATGATATTTTTAAGTATGATTCGATTTTCTTGATAAGTTCTATTAACAAGTGTACTATTTGTATGTGATGCTTCATCAAATAAATCAAACGATGAACCCATATCAATTGTACCATCATCTAAATAAAGTATTGTGAAATTATCCGTTAGATTTCTTTCCATGGGTTTTAATGGATTTTGTACATGTTTACCAAACAAAATTAAAGTTAAATCAATTGTACTTCCTCTTGTATGACCAGATTTTTCAGCAATATAACCAAGTTTAAATGCATCTTCTTTATTAATACGTGGATAATAAAAGTTTTTTTTAATTTGAGAATCATTTAAATTTTGTGTCCAATTCATAAATTGATTAACACTTTTCTGTGGACGATAACCATCATAAATAACTAATTCATAACCATTGTCTTTTGCCAGTAGTTGTGCTTGTTTCAAACCAATAGCTGCTGCTCTAGTTATAATTGAAACATTTGATAAATAACCATTCACAATATGACCCATAAAATTTTCATTACTTGCATAGCGTAAACTTATTTGGATATCTGGTATAATATCAGGTACATATACAAAACCTGTTGGTATTGTACTAAATAAACATGTACTACAATAAAAACATCTTAGAAGAACACGTAGGAGTATTGATATCGAAAACCACGACATTTTTTTATTCTGATCTTGTATCAATTAAATGTTATGAAGTACGACCGGATTATCGATATAAACGTATTCACTACGAGGTAAAATCATGTGCTCGAATCTTTTTAAATGTCTTTTCGATGAGAAAAAGGTTAGATGCAAAATTTCCAAGTTTGATTTCTACTACTGTCAACATTACGTGCAGTGTGCACGTTTTTTTCGTTCTGTGATAGTTACTCCAGTTGTTTTTCGACGGTAAGATTACATGTGTGCCGACATTGATGGCACGCTTCGATGACTCTCAAACGTCAGCTTTCAATTTTTCAAAAGTCATGAACAAGAGGCTATATATTTGTTTTTAAAAGATACGAAATCAGTATCAACGTAAGTAATGCATCATCGTTTCGATAGAAAGAAATTCTAAATACGCAAAGATGCTAGGAGATACATACGAGCCATCGACAGCTTGGCGAAGATCAGAATATATGATCTTTAAGAAGAACAACACATGATATATGAGCTTTGATGGTAGACCCCAGAGCTCCGCGGGACGACCAAAATATGTTCCATCCCACTCAATTTTCAGTTTTATCGTCCCACGTCCCGCGGAGCTCTGGTAGTTAGCATATTAATTCTTTAAATGTAGGTGGCTTACTGAATATTCATGTTTAATTCATATCATTACAATAAAATTTTATTCCATGTAATTGTAAACTTCGATGAGAACCTTGTTCTAATCTGGAAGTTTTTCGTATCGGTGATCTCGTTCACGTTTTATTTTTACATTTCATTTCTAAGATAAATTACTTTTGTACAGCATGATTCACTTATTTTTGGTTGTTTCCTTCAGTTTACTGTAGTTTTCTAAAAATGATTACATGCAAGTTTTGCATACTTACATTCTACTCAGACCAAAAATTTTTCTAAGCTGGAGAAGAAAACAAAATTTTACTGTTGAAATTTTCTATGATATCGAATGTATCTATAAAACTCGATAACTACAATAGATTAAAACTAGATGAATCAATACAGTAACTGTTGTCCTATTCAGCTATATATTACTGATGAATAATCTAATGATTGGATGACTATAATTTGCTCGACGAAAATCATCGATTGATCTTTTTTCTGAGGAATGGAATGGGCGACAAATGGTTGATTTAATAGAAAAATTGAAGTAAATCAGCAAAAATAAGTAATAATCATCCTGAATATGAGAACAAAATATACTATTGAGGCTTAGAACTTGGTAACTGTAGCTCGACTCTTAACTAACCACGCGTACTAAAATAAAAAACAACACAAAGAGAGATAGAGAATTATCAAATGGCGTGTTAGTCGGAAGAAGTAAAACATGACAATCAATGAGTGATAATAGTAAAAGAGTGGTGGAAANCATCAGGCAGATTCACATCTAAATGCATGGCATGTATGATGAGTTTAATGAGAATTTCAGGTCGCGTCTCGTGAACATCAAGAAAATATCTGACCGAGCTTCCAGGGCGAATAGATTTGAAGCCTTTTTTTTCGTAGAGGTATCTATCAAACACTAGAAAACTAACTGAATTATTTAATTTTGTTTTATAAATAAATGGGACATGCAGAATATCTGTATAGGTGCTCTTGCTTTAAACGATACGCTTTTACAATACATTGACAGAACTGATACCTTGTATCAAAATTTAATCATAAGAAATTTCTAGAAAATGAAATCGGATATATGGGACTGTATGTCTCACAAGTAATAGTAAATAACGGAAATGCGTATCTTTTGGACACAAAAAAATTCATCCTTCAGACTGGTACCATATTGATTCTAAAATACTATTTTTATTGAGATGATTATTCATTGATGTTTTAAGATAGAAAAGTAGAAACGTAGAGAAAAATCAACGAATATAAAGTTCTATTTACTTTATTATTTTGTGAGACATTCGCAAGCTGCTGGGCTCCATAGATAAATCAAAGGAAAATTATGAGTAAATGCAAATCACCATATTGTTTTGTAACATATCAGCAATGGACTCGAGTGCCAGGGAATGCTAGAATAAGTTATCTCGTTGCTATTTTCACTTATTTCAACTGAATCTTTTTCTTTTGAAGAAGGTTTCAGTTCAAATGAATGAAAACTATTCATATATGTAGTATTCTCTACGAGTAATCAATCTACCTGAAAAAACAAGTTTCGTCATTAACTAGAAAAATATGTACATAGCTCTACTATATCGGCTTGTGTTAGTTCATTTTTTTTCATTACTGAAATTTTTTTCTTCTCTCATTCATCACTAACTCTCGCTGTGCCGTTTACTGTAAAAGCCTTGTCTGCTTCACTGAATATCTGTATAAATTTTCTAACGTTGCTTTACAGACAAAGAGACTTTTGACTCTGTAAAACAAGTCATTACTCTTTGTCGAAATAAATTTGTATCGCTATTTCATCTTATTCTCAATTCTTTAAAAAGTTCGATTTGTGCTTCGTATCACATTTTGTATTCGGCTGAAACTCGAAGACTATCTAGTATGAATTTGTTGTCGTAGTAGCATCTCCAACAGGTTATGCAGTCAACAGAGCAAGGATAGGTGATACATAGTACATGTTTTTCAATAATGCTCATTATTGAAATTATTGAAGAAAATATCTCAATCAGTAAAATGATCTCTAATTACTTCCAAATCCAAAAACCCAATGAGAAAAATCATAAATTCTGTACTTGAAAAACGTTTTCTTTTTCAACAACGCATTTATTTATTTGAATCGAATTTTCATTAGAATAAAATTAATCTTACTGCCATTACTTTCTTTAATAATATTTTCGTTCAGATTTCGATAGATTTTCATTTCAATAAAAGTCATTATAACAAAAACAATCGGGATGAATTGCATCGCTTTCATGACTTTAACCTTTATACTAAATAAAAATGAGCAGTTACAAGTATTGTAGTTAAACATCTTTGATTAAATGTAATCTTCATACTATATTCAGTTTTTACCAACTAATAATAGTCAAATGAAATAAATACGAGTAATCGAACCTACTATCCATCACCCATCGAACATAACAAAAAGAAAATAATGAAATAAAAAAGAAATAGATGTAATACAAATTTAAAAAAATACTATTTTAAACATAGCTTTTTCGGATTCACATTATTCATGAACACATAAATATATAAAATGATTAATTTACCCTATAATCAGATTCCACTTGAAAATCTCAATGTAAAAATCGAAAGCTATACCGTTACAATAGATTATTTAACTATTGCAGAAATTATTATGTTTATTTCAATTTAGTTGGATGTTGTGAATTTCTGCACATGAATAATAAAGTTCTTATTCTAATGACTACAAATTGAAAATTACTTGCTTGAAAACATACGTATCTTTTAACTGAACAGGAAATATGATGCTTGGCTTATTAAAGTTTCAATAGAAGATATTTAAAAACATTTAAAGATTCCAACGTCATCTTTCCAGTTTTCGACGAGAAATTTCTACATATAATTATCATGGAACGACTAATATTTTATGATTGTGAAAAAGCATATTTTTTATTTTCTATCCATTTACTCTGGTTTCTTCGCATTATAATAGCTCAGTAGTAAAATTAACACATATCTAATGAAGAAATTCTTTAGTTTTTGTTTCCAAGATAATTGACTATTACGAACAAAACGAGACGTTTCCTAAGACGAAATTTAACTTTCGCAAAATTCATGCGAATTCCACATCACACACCCAAAATACAACAAATACTGAAGGATATTTTCTATTGGCACTTCTAGTTGGTATTCATAATGCTTCATTTTATTCAATTAATTTAGTCTAAATGAAATTCCAGCTTGATCACTAATCACAGAATTATCATTTATATTATCTCATTCATACTTTTACTTTTAGAAATGGATGAAAGACGAAATTTTTTGGTTGATAATTCGGCGCCATTTAAGACACAAGACACTGCACTCTATGAAACGTACCAATTCGTTCAGTCTATCATTCGCATGACCTTGATTTGAATCAATTAGATGATTTTCAATACTATCATCAAGTTTAGCTTTTA
>OENM01002815.1:281-11802 GCA_900239745.1 Rotaria magnacalcarata
TCAGACAATCAAAATCAAAAGATATAGGTGATTTATCTTTTGAAGTTTTACCATTAGATCAAGCATTCTCCAAGATTATATATCTTGCTATCGGTGCTTTGACTATCCCTGTGTTTTCAACCACAGCAGAACGAGCATTCAGTAAATGAAATCAGTCAAAACTATTGCACTCACTAGTATGTCGGACGATACACTAAGTGATTTGCTTTTCTTAGCTATTGAAAGAAATCTTGTTGTTGATAATTAAAAGTCATTGCTGCTTTTGCCATTCAGTATACAAAACAGTCGAATATTGTTGAGATAACGGTTATTTATTTATGTATTTATTTTTCATCTCTTCTCTTTATTGTTCGCATACATTCACTTAATGATAGATTGAGTTATCCTTTTTTGAGAAAGTAGAAATCGAGGATCTCTTTTTGGCCACCGAAAAAATCCAAGTTATAGTGGTGGATGGAATTTTTAAAAGTGGCGGGGCGCCGCCCTACCATCACATAATTCCTGGTTACGCTACTATATATAACACTTAACACAAAGTGATGCACAAGAACATCATTGGTCTTTATTTTGACCATCCTTGTGGTGAGTATTTTCACGGAGACGGTTACTCTTATCTTTAAACAGCCAACGTTGACATTCTGACCATTGCTTCTTCAAATGTTCATCCAACTTTGGTAATAAACAGTTACCAACAATTATGATAACACCCATTAAAACTAAGATTGATTGAGATACTGTCATTGCCCATTGATCATTTGTGAAATATAAAATAAAAGTTGACACTAAACCCATCACAATGGTCGGCACAGGAATTGAACCATAGAATACATTTAATAAATAGCTATAGTATAAAATTAATAAAACTGCCACTACTTTTCCTAATTTCAATGCAAAACTACAATCTTCATTTAATTTAATATGTAGAAAAGTATTGGATTCTGGATAATCGATGATTAATTGAGAACAATTTGACAATATCTTTTGTATTTTTTTGGATCTATCATATTCATTGGAGTCCAAATGAGTCATAATATCTTTCAGTTGTACCGATTTTGCATATAAAAATACAATCAAAAGAAAAGCCAATAATGATATAAATATGTGAACAAAGGCAAATCTTAAGTGAGCGCTACTAGACAATTGCTTTGACATGAATCTAGACTGAAGACGAATTACAATATAGATAAACTATTATATTCTAGTTAATAAGTTTAATATCGATCAATAAAGATATATTAAGTGCAGAAGAAAAACAACAAATTGTAACGAAATGACATTTGAGTCAATATGTATGTCTTTATAATATTCTTACACATTTTATTATACGTCTGTATGACAAATTTTATATGTTGACAACCAACTGAGTTTACTATTTCTTTTTCAACTGTCCATCGAACGTTGTCAATAAATATTGGTGAAGAAATAAATAGTAATTCGATCAAGTTAAATGCTATTCTGATAATTAGAAAGATTATTCATCATTTGGTTATAGGTTGTATAGAATTAAGAAGTCGATGTAATTCGATAATAATAGTTTACAATACACATAGAACATGAAATGCATACAAGGAACATGTATCGTGTAGTGTAGTGTTAATAAAATTAACGATAGTTTCAATAATGAATCTTAACCTTCATACAGCTTGAGGGATGTCATAATATCCACAACTTGGGTATCGAGATGAATATCCAGATACGATACCCAGTTGGATGAATATCGATGTATCCTCAGAGCTGAGGAATTTGAGTGCATTTGGTGTAACGGGATGGGTATCCATTTGCATGGATATCTATGTATCCTCAGAGCTGAGGAATTTGAATGCATTTGGTGTAACGAGATGGGTATCCACGAATGTTCCTACTGTCAGGTCCTACTTCAAAGAAATTAATATAAGCCACAATTCACATAACATACACGTGACAATCCACAACAACACCAACTACACAGCATGCTACAGTTTCAATCCGACTTCCTTGAGTCATTGTGATGAAAGTCGTAATAAATTGTTATCAGGTGAAAATGAAGTTGTTCAACGAACTTTTACCTGCAATTGCACGCTATCTACAATACTCATTAAACAAATCTGTGCATATCGATAAACATTGGCATAAAGCTGACTACATGAATACAATAAATTTAAACATAGCATCTCGTTTCCTTATTTATAATTTTAAAGACACGTATTCCTAGAATAGGGTATCCATTTCCGATACCCATCTTGTTACACCGAATGCACTCAAATTCCTCAGCTCTGAGGATACATAGATATCCATCCAACTGGGTATCCTATCTGGGTATTCATCTCGATACCCAAGGTGTGGATATTATGACATCCCTCGTAATTAAGTAAATAAATGTATAGAACATTTATTTATTTTAGTTTCACCCTCCTGAGAGTTTTCATATAGTAATTAATGGAGTAACTCACATCGACTTCCGTCAATGTTGTGGGTGTCTGTGGGTGTGGGTGTTGAATCTCCTATGCACCCACCCACACCCCACACTCATGCACACGCCCACACCCACACCCACACCCACCCCAGCATGAGTCTTGACAAGTACTGGTTAGAAAAATTAAAGTAATTGCACAACATGCAACAAGATTCAATAAAAAACACACATGCAAAAGACATCAAAATGCGACGCGGCCGCCCGCTGCCCGCCACCACGCATGCAGAGAGACTGCTGTTTGGCGCCAAGTACCAGCCATCTTCATGGTAGCATCGTGGTAGTGGTACTCTTTTTTCCAAAAAAGCATTGCANAGAAGAAATCCGAAAAGAAGCTATATAAACAGTAAGCACGTGTTATTTTCAAGATCATATGACAAAATTACCTTCTCTTCGAAAAAGTTTCTCTTTTTTCGTAGCAGTTTTGTTTTCGTTATACGTGAAAAATTGAAAAAAATTTTGTTGAAAGCAGAAACGATCTTTTGATAGACAATTCACTTAGACAAGTTTTTATGAAAAAAAAGCTTGTCTGTTCCTCTATCAACCCTAAAAAAATCAGCTTCCTTGGATTGACTATTAGTGGAAATATTCGATTTTTCCGTTGGTGCGCGACTTTTGGGCCACCTGGTAGTTCACTTGGCTTCTAACCGATTATTTTTTTCTAACTTTGTGTCTAACCCTAACTAGTAATACAAATTGACTGTATCTCCAAATGTAGAAAGGTTAACGAAAATCATTTGAAAACTATTACAATTTGAAATTCACAGACGGGAAAAACGGCGGTAAATAAAATATTCTGTTCATTCGTGGACAAAGCAAAAAATAATCAATCAGCAATCTGATACAAATTGTGATAGAGAGACTAGAATTGTCTGAAGTTTTGTGTATGGGAGAGACTAATTAGCAGGTTTCCTTGTTTACTACCAAAAAGCTGGGCATCTTAGAACCTCATGCATAAATACTGATATTTAATATACGATTGAATCATTCAAAATTATTCATATAGACTCAATGAATGTCCGTTGATTTAGCTGAGAGTATACATGGCTGCATCTTGACGTCGCTGATACCTACTTTCGTAATCATTTACACCTACGTAGTATCACCTAACTTCGGTACAAATCAATAGACAGTCATGTTCTCTAATACATTATTCGATCACTCTCGATTTTCTTGAAAGAAACCAAATGTCATAAAGCGACTGTTACAAAGAAATCTGCTGTTCATGGTTACTTTCTACATTCACATAAATTATGATAGTCGGTGTGAGTTGGAGTGTCAAAGATAATGACACCTGCCCCTCGACCACGATGAAAATAATGAGAAATAAGGCGGCCACCGATACCACGTTGAAAAGCAGGCGGGTGACGATAAATTAAATAATGAAAATAACGATAATCGTTACAAGTGGCATCTGAAGCACGATACCAATTACGACCATTGTGCTTCCAATCACGGCAACGACCACATGTAGTACAAGCATTACCAAAACAGTCGAGTTCCTTTGTATATGATGATAACATTTTCTTCGATGCAGCAGATGCCGACTATTACCTAAGTGAAAAAAACTCAGTCTTCCACAATTAGATCAAGGAGTAAACTATTCACATCTCCCGTAATTCAATGATTCGATCAGGGGTACGTCGAGTACAATGGAAAGCTTCTTCACATAATAAATAGTAAAACTTTGATAACTGAGTGATGTATTTGAGAATCGAACAAAAGAATACAAAACCGTCACTTAGCATATTTGTGAAAATAAAACTGCCAATGAATCTAACATGTCTGCATCTTTGAACTCACTGTTACAAGAGTGTGGGTATCAGTTTTCTTAGATTCGATCTACCCACACTCAAAATAAAGATTAATAAAATCTTTATTGTAGAAAAGTAAGTAAAATTAAAATATGGAAGCGAACTTTGTCAATGAAAAATAAGGCACGACATAACCACGTTGAGATACCTATGCAGAAAACGACCGAAAAATCGCAAATAATTGACTAAATGTGCCACTTTCTGATTAAATTTAACAAAATAATGAATTTATTGCGCGAAATCATCAATGAAAATCTATTTTACGATGGGAAACCTATATAATAGATTAAAAATCGAATCTATTTTAATTGACTACAAAAAAATTCATTATAATTGATTTCATTTGGAATAATTCAAATAATGGATTAAAGCTGAAATCCATTTTAATCGATTACAGTTGAAATCTAAATAATCTGTTACATATTTAATAATCTAAACAACAGATTCACAATCGAACCAATTTTAATCAATTATAAGGGTAATGCGGTATAAACAACTTCGTATACCATGCTGGAAATGATCAATTATTAAATCAAAATCGTTTTACATGACATCGAAGATGGTTGATTAAAGTCTATTTCTGTTAGGCAACCGAATATAATTGACTAAAAGGGTCGTCGGCATGACTGGCTGGGCATTGCAGTATGGAATTCATGCATTCTTTAGTTTCACTATACTAATAGAAGCTACAGGTATTGATAAAAATCGTGATTATATCGTCTTCTCATTGAAATTTTAGTTTTTCTTTTAATAATTAGATTATCTTCATTTAGACAGGACTACCAATATATACACTACAATAGATCTTTTTATTAAGCCCTTTTTACGTTTTATTATTTTTCTACGTCTGAGACTAAAAACTATTGCTGTGACGGTGACGGTTCACATGCACTGCTTAACTTTACAGTATATAACATTTCTGTCATCTTATAAAAGAATAAGGATCATCGATAATACTTCACTAATCGGTATCAGTGAACACTAGCTCTAATGGAATTCTCCCATCAAGATGAAAACAGCTAATCACATTTAAAGAACATTGAGAGACCGGGCTATGCCATGGCGTGTAAATATTGTTACGGCAGGAAAGCGAAACCATGCCTACTAACACACTACGTGGAAAACAAAAAAATTAAGCTTTCAAGTTGTTTTCAGAAAAATGGCAAACAACACTAGAAATCTTCTCTTTAAACAGAAAACTTATGTATTTTTTCATAAAGAATGCTATACAAGCATCCACACAAATGAAAAAAAGGACGCAATGAATAATATTTTAGCGTTTCTCTGTTATTTTTTTCCGCAAGATCTAATGAAAAAAAGCTTGACACAATCTCCTCGGAAAAAAAACTTTTTTTTTACAGTATTCTGTTGTTCCTTTTAAATCTTCGGAAAATTATAGCATAATAAGGAAAAAAAAGTAAACTAAAACAACTTTCTGGACTTCTACGCTATTTTTTGTCGAGAAAGGTAGAAAGAAAATTTTCAAGAAATCATTCAAAGAAAACAGAGAGCTTTTCTCATTTTATTCTTTCTTAAAAGTCATCGGCAACCATTACAATAAGCACAAAAAAGAATAAAACTAACTATTCACTTTTGTAGCTGTTTAAAAAGTAGCCTTTAGTAATACCATAGTTAGAATAAGAAGAGCAAGACTCTAAGTTCCGGTTTCTTAATGAAACGAATGATCATTGAAAATGTGGCAAATTTATCCAAACAAAAAAGCGTCTATTATACCAAAAGGTTCAAAGTTTTCTGACGATGACTCATACATATAAGAATAATGTATTGGAAACAACTAAGCAAAACCATGTACAGTCACAGCTTTAAATCAATAATATACTCAACAGTTTCATAAACTACGTTTCTATTATAACTTACCGCAGTTATTCGTTTTGCCGGTATTCACCGGTTTCACACACCGCGGTTTCATGATGACTAACCGCGACTCTCCATTATCGCGGTACTTACTAATTTCATAGAAAGTAGTTCGCTACTATAAAGTCGCGATATAAATTACTGCGGTAACTGCCGGTTTCAGAGACCTCAATTTTCCGTGTAGCAACGCGATTCAACAAAAAAGTTGCGATTTATAGTGGTTTCCTAGCAAAATTTTTCATTTGTATACCCTCCGAAGACTCAAATATCAGAGTTTTACGCCTTATTCTGAGCTTTGCATGACTTTTAAATTTTTCTTCGTTCTAGTTTGACTTTAGAACAGTTAGAGCATGCCAAATTAGAAGAAAACTTCTAAATTTAGTGTACCTGTTACGAAATTTACGGCGTTTATAAACTTATGCTATTACTCTCAGATTTTATGAAACGTGCTATTCACCAGATCCACAAGAATATCATAATCAAACTGTGGGTATGTCATTTAAAAGGCATCGCATGCCTGACAAGCAATGTTGCTCTACTTCCGTTGTAATAAAGAAAAACAAATAAATTGATAGTGATTAATATTTACTGATGAAGATTTTCTTCTATTTATTTTAATAAAACCAAACTGAAGTAAAAAAGGAAACTTTTCTTGATGGTTTAATTATTTAATGTTTATCAAACTTTTCATGAAAACAGATGACACTAAAAATATGAATAAACCAAACAGTAGCCCTTTTAGCATATATTTTTTGTGTGACAATTCGGATTTTTAGTTTATAACATGTCAGAGTCATTTTTTTTGAAGAAAGAATATTCACTAATGAAATCGATTTATGCTAGATACTTGTCAATCAGTTTCACGGAGTAAACTCTTTATTCTTATTGTACTTGACTTGTTAGAATAACGACTACGTTGATGTTTATTTTTTAAAGTAGAGACAAGATAAGTTCCTTTTATCTAACAGTAATTACAAAGAGCGTTGACACTCAAAAATATATCGAAATGCTATCTTCTGCTATGTCGTATGACAT
Organism: Rotaria magnacalcarata; assembly: GCA_900239745.1. Lineage (NCBI taxonomy): Eukaryota > Metazoa > Rotifera > Eurotatoria > Philodinida > Philodinidae > Rotaria > Rotaria magnacalcarata. Next base: position 7,455 of record OENM01002815.1, read on the forward strand.
TGGTACCAGGGTTGCCAGACCGAAAATTCAAAAATCGGTAAGTGGTTTTTTAATGCTAAAATAGCTTATTTGTTTTTCCCTTGATAACACAATATCATTGATTCTGTTTCTGTTCATTTTTTCAATAATCTTAGAATCAATTTGATATAAAAATATAGTCAAAACTTTTGATTCAAAAGTATAAAGTTATACATACACATAAATTTTACAAAATTTGTATAAAAACACGCTAAAATTTATTAAACGTCACAATGCTTTTTCGCTCATATTTTTCATTAGCTCGAATGTCCTTCAATATATCACGCTGAGTTAAAAGATATTTATACAAATACTCGCTAGAATAATTAAAATTCATTGTGATTTTCAATTCTGCAGCAGCTAATTCAATATTCATTCCATTACGATAATCAAACCATAAATGTCTCATCAGGGTGTGGGGTGTGGGTGTGGGTGTGCTTATGAGAAGACGAGTAACACCCACACCCACCCACCCACCCACACCCAATTTCATTCCATTGAATCTAAAATCGCTCGCTACAAGAATACGGAACGTCTGAAGCTTGGTAGTGAATCTACTTTTTTCGAGCATAGTCAAAGTATTTTTGTAGGGAAGCGCTGGAGTAGAAATCGTAACATTGCAAGCATGATTTATTGATTCAACAACGAAAAAGGAACATAATCAAATTCAGAAATAAATGTAGAATATTTTCACTCCACCCTCATTTGTCTTGCATGGTGCGAAACGTGAGATTGATCCGAGGGGCTTGCACTTTTTTCTCCTTCGGCACCGAGTGTTTCCAATACTGTTGCATGTCACCTAACATTACGATGAGTGATCCGTTCGTCAACAAAAATTCGTACTGGAAAAGGGAGAGAGAAAGAGTAAAAATTGAGTTTAAGGATGAAGAAATAAAAAAAGTCGTGAGGAAACCTAAAATGAAGAAGAAAGAAAAATTATATTATATTACCTCTTTCTTATCGGGAGTCGTCAAGGGCTTTCTTTTTCGTGTATGACTTTTACCAAAGCAGCTGATATGCCGTACAAGAAACCTGAAAATGACACTTATTAGCAACACATACATCGAGAACTTTAGGACGGAAGAAAGTAGTGAAAAGGGAAGAATATGTACTTGCGTGTGGCACCCAATGTCACGGAAGCAACGATGTCTTTTGCCTCGTTATCAGCGTGGAAATTGATGTAATCGTTTCCATCCCTGTACAAATTGACCAAACAATAATCGAATTCCGCGCCTACAAAAATAATCATTAGTAATGGTCCTCTTTCTGATTTTCTCTCCCATTTTTCTTTTTAGCTATACTAGATTTGTCCTTACCGAGCAGCTTTTCAAGTTGAGTTTTCAGTTTCCGCATTGGTGAAGTCCAAATATGTTGTTTCTGCTTCTGAAATAACTCCTTTACGACTAAGCCCTCTTCTGCGAACCACGATTGAAGACGAGGCTACAATTTCAATGTAAGTGGCAGGGATTTCAATAAATACTCTCGAATCTCCCCCTTGTTTCTCACTTACTTACCAGATTGACAGGTTTCCCATACATAGATATCTCAGTGTGTTCAAAATTCAACTCTGAAAATAAATAAAGGTCAATTAATATTGGCCGTTTTCTTGTTTTTTGTCTTTGTAGTTATTAAGAAGTACCTTCCATCAAGTGATCAAACAGAGCATCACCCTCCTCCTTTGATATGAAATCAGGACACCACTTCACTGTTGACTGAGTATCAATCTTTATTTCTTCCAACGTTTGCGCTTCTTTGAACTCGAGCCTATATTTTATTAATAAAGTAGAAGTCAGTTTCTAGATANTTCGTTATTTGATGCAAATGTGCTTTTGACCAAATCATTGATCACTTTCTCGTTCGGACTTTCATGTTCTCCGTTACTGTCTATCACAGACTCCTTTTTCTTGTGCTTGATCGATGCTGTGTTTGTACTGCTTAAAGGGCGCTTTTTTGATGGAGATGGGCTTGTTGCTGTTGTTATGTTGTGTAAATATTCTGGAGCCCTGTCCATCTGGTGTGTCACGTCCATTACGCCCTATGATTGTGTTAGCCGACTTTGATAATAATGTTCTAATAAAGTTTCTAATCAGCAGTGACGTCGCGAAAAATATATTCTTCGCGACGAAATATGGAAATTAAATTCGAAAAAAGAAATCTGAAGATAGAATCGAAGTGAGAATGATCAATTTGTCTCAAAATAGGTTTGTCATGTCGAAGTAGTAAAAAGCCGAGATAAACAAACTATTATTCTTTTCTTTTTGCCCAGCTATTTTTTGTAATTGCAATAAGGACAGAAGAAGAAAACAGGAAAATGTACGTCAACGTATTAGCACGTTTCGGTCAATAACAGAACGAAAGAATACTGGCTCAACAACCGAATCAGATAAATCAAATATATAAGAAAAACGACTTTGTGCAGGCAAGGCTCATTTGTTCATCGTCATTAGAATTTAAAAAAACGCTCATGTATTTGAGAGCGGTACTTTTCCCGAATTTACTAGCAGATATCTTAAATTTTCTTCATGGACAGATTAGACGGATTCCTGTGTTTCGATCATGCATTTGGAAATAGCTGCACAGAAGAGTACTAAAACGAGTATTAGAATCACGAAAAACACAAATGAAATGAGCCGTACTGATAAATTCGAACACATAGAGTAGAATTTCATTAAAAAACGTTGCTAAAGTCATATCTCTTGTACACATAAAATGCCATATTTATCGCTCCGAAAATTCAGTTGAATGTCATCAAATTGTATGTTGATGTACTGCTAAACGAACAATGCCAGTAGGGTACTTAATTGTTTCTGATTTTTGTTTTAATGCTTGTTAGTCCATGACTTATATTTCATCAAGAAGTTCAATGGCATAGCCAATTTATGTTTCTTTTCAGTTCTACATTGTATTGCATCGGTATTGGCCAATGACACAAAACGGAGAATGAAAGAGAAGAAAAATATTCTGTTTACATCATTACTTGTTTACCCCTCTGATGTGTCAGTTTTTGTGGTGGTTCTGTTGCAATTATGGTGAAATGTGCTACTTCGGTCATATTGTGGCGCAATAGTGTGACGAAAATTGGTTCTCTGTAAACACAATTCATTTTTTCGATTTTCAAGTTCATATTTCTCAAGTCATTAGTTCCCGAAGCGCTGAAACGTGATCGAAAACAGCTCTTTTACAAAATAGAGGCTAGCTTTTGTCTCTCACTTTTTCATTGTACTCAGATATATTTTGGCTCGAGAAGTTTATTCAAACATGAGAATTGGAAAACTTTATTTTCTTCCTATTAGAATGTCAATGTACGGATTTTTAGTATATATCACATAGTCAAGATTTATTTAATAGAAAACAAGTTCGTTTTTTAAACTTTGGGTTGAATAGGCGACAGTAACTAGGTCACTATTAAGATGAACAGATGCTGGATCAGCAGCTTACTGTAGGACGTTTCTAAGATACGTTATTCTTGTTTACACCACTAATAGAAGAGTAGATTCAAATACCGAAGCTCCGACTAGCATAAAGGTTGTAAAGACTTGCAATTATTTCACACTAAACATTAGATTACCCTTGATGAATTTGTTGTCTTTAGTTATATTTACTGGTCATTTTTATTCATCAACAGAGGGTTCCTGCTATGTTCAGATTCGCATGCGACTTACTTTTGTCACCACCGATTGCAAGCGTCACTTTATAAAGAGCAAAACATCCATAGGCCACTCTCCCTAAAAGAATCTCCAGGGAGTCCCCTGAAAAATCCCGGGTGACTCACGACAGGGACTCCCCAGAAATTTCGTTATTTTGCGGGGACACCCTCTGGTGAGTCGTCTGGGGAGAATGTATTAGGGGTATCATATTCATTTTCGTATGAATAATGTATCATCGTTTTCTCTCGAGCAACTGTGTGCACAAAATAATGTGTGAAACCTCTTTCTCTATTTGCCACGATTCTTCCTTCATTGAAACAGGTGCTGTATCATGTTGGCGACTTATTCTTCTTTCCTTCAGATAAATATGATATCATGAGTCATGAGCCGTAATTTTGCTTTTATCTATAAGCTAAACTTTCTTTTTCTTTCAATATATTCTCCAACTCTCCGAAGTATTGCGTTTTCTGCCTATACAAGCAGAGAATGGTCAAAGAGCCGATGATGAGTCGGAATGAAAACATAAGCTTATAAATGAGTGAGCTATGAAAAATATTATTAGAAATGTTTTATCAATTGTTTACGGATGGTAATCGATTTTCTGCAATAAAAATCCGAGACCGAAAACGAATCGAAATGAGATGCATTTATTGGGTGGGGTGTGTGGGTGTGGGTGTGGGTGT
>OENM01002817.1:965-13958 GCA_900239745.1 Rotaria magnacalcarata
AAATCTGATTTCGGATTTCGGATTTCGGATTTTAAATCTAACTCTGAACTCAATAACTAAAGGGGAAGAAAAATCTGCCTATATATAGAAGTTCTCGAGCGAAACTGGTTGGTCAATGATTGCGTGACACGAAATCGAAGATGTATGTGATTTCAGATTTCGGATTTGAAATCTAACCCTGAATGCAATAACTAAAAACGAAAATAAATCCTGAGGGTGTGGGTGTGCGTGTTGAGGTCCGGATGTGGATTAACGGAAAATAACACTTATATCCACATCCAGCCACACCCACTCCCTCAAGATTTTCAATGGCGCCAAACAGGTAGAAAAATCACTAGAAATCTGTAGAAGTCAGTGGAAATAATTTGAAATGATGAGAAATCTTCTGGATTTTGTGGGAATCGACAGAAAGTGTTAGAAATTAATGAGATCATTTGAAATTATTCTCATTTACGTTAAGCCTTTCAGATCATTTGAAATGATTCCGAATGAGTTTTAGCGATTTCAAATGATCGGTTTTGATTTCTGATGATTTCCATGAGTCCGATGATTTCGTTGGATTTCATGCGATTTCGATTGATTTCACCTATTGAAATCAGTTTGCTTGCCGTTGTTATCGCACATTCTGAATGTCGTTTACAGTCACCGTATTTTCACGGTAGTCGTAAAAGTCGAACGTTTACGTTCACTGTTTACGATTAACGTAATTCGCCGTAAAACGTCGTATATGACTGCCGTTAACGGCCACTGTAAGCGAATGCTGTTTTTCAACGTAAATGATTGGTGTACGGCCGGGCAGGAATGACCTGGGTATTCGTGTATTTTTCTCTTTTTCTAGAATGGATTGAATCGGGATATTCAATCAGAAGGTGGTATTAGCTTGTGTCAATCATGCAACCTTTAGAATCCATCGATCGTTCTTTTAAAGAAACTAAAATGTTTTACAAGAGAAAAAGAAATCCCTTTCAATCGATCGTTGAATTGTCAAGCATCTTATTCATTTATTGTGCCCTTTCAAATATATGATGAAGTTGATACAGAAAGGCAACGAGCCATCTTTATATTTAGTTCTTATTTGTGTGTTGTCGTTACGTCAAGCCTTGAGTTCCTTTGAGAATTTGATCAATTTTAACAAAGGAAGTGATGAATCAGTATTGAGAAAAGACAACTCAATGGATGATAATCATCTTGATTTAGAGTCGGAGGAATCGAATAGTAAGTATAATGATTATAGTACCTGAATACTTGGATAAGAATTAAAACAATAATTCTTTACTTTTAGGTATTCGTTCTTTTCGACTACGTTTGCTCGAATTATTGGAATGTATGTTTGTCTTTGAACCGATTCATTTTGTGGCGACTTTTTTGTATCCAAGATATAGATATCTTCGAAAATGCTCCAATACTCAAATCAATTCTTGTGCAAGATTTATGTTCGACAACAACTAAAAGAAATAGATGAACGCGAACAACGAAAGCGGTTGTTATTGAGCCGACGTCCGGAAAAAATCATCGAACAAACTGATATCGTTCAACCACCTCAAAAGAAACAGAGAAGATTTGGAGAAGAATATGAATCAGGCTATTTAAGTGATGAATATGGTGAAGCAGAAGATGAAGTTGACAAATGTTTATTTAGACACATTGATTCTAAATCAGTTGTGGACAATCCGCCAGTCTTTTGGAAGGAAAACCAGAAGAGTTTTCCATTATTGTCCAAATTGGCTCGAATGGTTCACTGTATCTCGGCTACAACAGCGGTTGTCGAGTGGAAGTTTAGTGGAAGTGATCTTATTATGACGGAGCGTCGATGTTCAATTAAGCCAAAAAATATTGACAATATACTTTTTCTTAGATCAGTTACTCGAGGAGCAGTATTTGAGCTAGTATTTCTTATTGTAATTTTCATTGTTTTATTTTGTAATAAGGAGTTTCTCATGTAAATATTATTGTGTAACTGATAAATAGTGAAATAAATGGATTTCAATGAACAAGAGAGTATAAATTAGCTAGTTTATTTCAATCACATTGTACGATAAAAAGAAAAAATTACGTTTATATGTTAGAATGATACGGGATATGGCGGGATAAAGCAGGACGGGACTCTAAAAAGTGAATATAGCGGGACAGAGCTGTGCGGAATGCAGGACGGGATGGCACACATTTTGGTCATCCAGCGGAGCTCTGTTCCCTATCCATCTAATATTCATTTCGGTTTGATTTTCATTTTAATATAAACGTTTGTGAAAAATCTTGAAAACATTTAAAATGAATTTTTTTTAAACTTTTATACGCGCTCTCCAGTCAACGGTAAAATTCAGTGCATCACAAACTAAGAGTGAGTTACATGGATAGTGACAAAAGAGTTAAAAATATTCGGAAAAGTAACGCATTTGTAATCTCAGAAATGTCAAACTGTTTGTTCATCATCATGGTCATTGAGAATTAACTTGTATTCAGATTCATGTAGCTGATGTTGTTCGTCGCCGTCATCAATTATCCCATTGATTTGCGATAATTTGTACATTATAAGATAAACAACGAGCAACACCAAAGCATTTCCAGACATATGATATGAAAAAGACATGGTTAGTAACGACACCGATCGATGCGAATCTTCATCCCAAACAAAATATGGATTGGTAGTTTGAGGATAAATGACGAATGCGAGCTGAAGAAACCATGTACCTTGCATAAGAGCGAAGAAATTTCGAGACGTAACAAACCAGAAACAATTTGGATTGAAACATTCTCCTATAGCACTAAGCATGCACCCGACTATTATCACGGCAAGCAATACATGACCATGTGCATCGAGTATAGTTCGTGCGTGTAAATGAAAAACCATAGTTGTTGCTTCGACTGCAAAACCCAAAACACCCATTACTTGGCAACTTCGTGGTGGAAGAGGAACTTTGTAGTGCATAAGCATTTCAACCCATGCACCAAGAAAAAAGCCAAAGAGCATTGCCGTGTGATGAGCATTGGCATCGTTGAGATAGGGTCTTGGAGCAGAGTTATAGCCTGTGACCACTTCGATAGTGAAATGAGTAGTAGTTATAATTATTTTGATGATACTCTCAATAGGCAAGTTACGTAATTGTTGACAGGGTAGCCACCAACATGGATAAGTAGTTGAGCCTCTATATTCTCTCCGGGGCTTTTTTATACCGTGACCATTGCTGACGTTTTTTCCCAGTGATTGAAAATAGCGTAGGCAATTATTTACGTGCCACCAGAGAGAAAGCAACACAAAGACGATGCCTAAATAATGTAACCAATCATTGCAGTAACGATAGACAATCATACTAGTTTTTTTCTAGAGAGATACATACCAGGCGCTATATGCCCAATAAAACTCATAACTGTCTCTTTTCGTTTATATTGACAGAATTGATTTTAAAGTTTGTTTAAAAAAGAGCACAATGTATGCTTCCAACTCTAAACGGTTAGTAACTGAAAAATGAATCGATCCTATGTTTTGAGAGAAATTGAAAGGGTGTTGCTTCACTACCACCAGAATGAAATATTTTACAGTTTGCTATAAAAAGAAATATATTCATTCTTTTCTTTTAGTTACTATCGATTTGTGCGTGCCGAACGACCATTCTGCTTTCGCTTTCTTCAAGTCTCTATAACTTGTCGTTATCGCTCGCTCTCTCTCTCTTTTCTTCTCTTCTCTCCGTTTACCTTCGCAATCGAAATGAATTGTAATATTCAATATAGTTCCTGTGTGTTCTATTTTTTCTTTCTTTCATCATGTTTATGAAAAGAGCTATTAGGAAAAAGAACGAACATCTCTCTTAAAAGCATTTATTGTTTGTTTGACCTCGAGAGTTCATCTATAACTAGTTTCGACATTTAAAAATTCAAACAGAAAGATGTTCGTAGCTTTAACGTTTTCATCCAAAGCCATAGAGTTTAAAAGATTAAACTTTATCGTCATATTAATTTTGATTGTTCTCATCAGAGTTGTTGCCTTGAGTTGAATATTTTTACTTAATGATTAAATAGAAAAGAAAATTATTCTTCAGCTGACGATTTTTTTTCTATTTAATTGACATTTAAATGTATGTCAAGATTTCCGGTTTTCATCAATAAGGTCAATCGTCGTTTATAATGTGTGCATTTATAATAGAACAAAAAATAATACACAAAAAACGTTTCTACAATAGAATAAGTTGCTATTTACTTTATTATTCATTTCTCTCTGTCTTTCTCTCTTCATTTATTTACGTACGAAAACGAACTCAAATGCTTCAGTTTTCATACATGTATCCTTAATCAATACTTAAATACAAATAAATAATAAACAAGACATGTGTAACTGTGTAGTTTAGAGTCTAAACTTTAGACTCTCTCGTCGAAGTTCGATTTTGACTCTTTGACTTAGCTTCTATTCGTTTGATGAACTTTGAAAAAGATGATGAATGTGTGAGCGCATGCCTCATTCAACTTTCCTAAGCCAGGCATGATTTAAGTTAGTGATTGAATACATAATGCTTTTAGAATTAGAACGTAAGTTTATCTGTTACTATTGATTTTAATATAATATTGTATTCATTTAGTAAAAATCGAATATTTAATTTCTTCATTCTCTTTCGTTCTGTTCTATAGTTATTTGATTTTATGATTGACTCAGTAGGTATATTAATTTGGCAAACAGCGGTGTTCGAAGTAAGGATGGCACTGTATCTTTACTTTACTGAGTATTAAAGTAAAGTAAAGTGAAGTATCTCCTACTTTACAGGAAAAGTTAGGTAAAGTACTATAAGATAGGTAAAGTATTTAGTTTATGATTATTGGTTTATAAGTTCATCGTCACACATTAAGCATATTCTAATGCGTCAAAAGTTGCGTCGAAATGCGAACAAAGAGTCCCGAATAATCTGAATCTATTTTTAATACCTTGAGAATCAGCATTGAGCCCTCACTATTTTCAAAATTTTATATTCTACTTTATCACAACCCGATGTTTCACACCTAGGATTCTTTTTAGGTATCGAAAACATTTTTTATCGCTGTTCTATTACAAAACTTTATAGTTCAATAGTATGAAGTGAGCTGATTACAAATATCCCATTTGTTTGAAAAAGTACTTAGGTAAGAAGAAAGATAGAAAGAATCACCTGAAAGCCTTAAAAACTAGAGTGTGGGTGTCCAGGTGAACACAAATGTAATGATTCGATCCACACCAAGACCTGCACACACTCTCACACACCCACATCCAAAGTTCGCCTCACCCTTAACCTCCTTTAATCATCGCTTATGTTATGGTTCATTTGATTGTTTTATTAAAACTCGACGACAAGAATCAATTTTAGGCTTTTATAAAAACATGCTATCATCAATGTTTGTTGTTTCAATTATAAATGAAATTGTTTTATCTATTCAAAAATCTTTCAAAAGGTTTATTTAAAAATTCCGAGAGCTATTTTGCATAAGCAATGACAAGTGGTATTGGTGGTTTTGCACCATACTTAGTTGTTCAACTGTCGAACTTGTTAAAATAAGTTTACAAATACAAGGCATAGGACAACAAAGAGAATTGTTTACTTTATCAGCACATTTAAATACAGGTCTACTTGATTGCTGAAAGAAAATCTTATGGCAGACGAGGTGTTCGGCATAAAATTTTCCATGGTTTATCAACGTTTTGTGCTCTTGAGCATAGAATATTATCCTTTTTGCATCACTCTTTTGTAAATGTTACGAAAACTAAGAGCATAGCCCTTTCAGATTATTGAGTATTTTGTACTAAGTTCATTACAATTCAAATTATCTTCATTAAAGATCAAGAAAGAATATTGAGACGATGATTGATTATTTTATTTTAAAAGTATTCGAAGACGTACACTGAATACGCATAAAAAGCAAAGTTCATTAGCTGAATATTGTGTTACAATGTAAGAAGTTAGCTCCACAATGTATATTAAATTATCAATGCTAGTTTATGAAATGACATTTTTAAGAATCCCTCAATATGTAATTATACTACTCGCATATTAACTATCTCAATAGCCAAAAGAAGATTCTAAACATGTTTTCTCATTATCTTCGAGGCAGTACAACTAAAATAATAAATTAAAGGATGTACAGCAACATTTCAGCAGATAATATAATCTACAAAGTATAAACGAATCGAGGATTACCTTCAAAAACATTTTAATTATACATAATATAATATAAAATAGATGTATCGTGTTATTACATGAAATCTCTTTTTACATAGAGACTGTTGAGTCTCATTCAACAGCGAGCATGTCATCATCAAATATTAGCGCAAGTGAAATCGATGCTATCAATGAAATGTTGGCTACATTTGTAACTATTTGTTCCTACCTAATGATTAATCTTGGTTTAACCGATCATACATTGAGCACAATTGTCTTTACAAGTCGAGTATTTGTGTTATTACCATGAATATACTTCTTCGACTTCTTCAAGTCATATATAAAATCAATATATATTTAGAATCATTGATGGTCTGAAGAATTTTAACATGACTTTTTATGTGGAATAGGTAATGGATGAGTTCTTACAAAATTAATGACTTAATTTCTCTTTCATTTTCATAGAGCACAATATGCATGGTATGTTGTTCTATCTTCTATCGATCGGTAACATTTTTAGCTCAAATGTCTTCATTGCGAGACTATAATAAATTGAAGTCTAAAAATAATGTATTCATCTTTTCTAATGATCAGCATTCGATACGGAAATATTACATTGATAACCATAAGAATATACATCTTCGGCATACAAGCAGAATACTTTCTTCTCTCATGTTAGAAGTCACAGTGTTAAAGAAAAATTAGTTCGATAGAATTCTGAGAACTGTTATGACATTTTTAACTCAATCGATAATGTCACATGAATTTACTTTTACTTATAGGTATTTATGCAGTTCATCATCTGTTTATCTTCGCACATTAAGTAGTTTTCGTGTTGCTTATCGTGCTATTCCTCTCACAGCCCTAATCGTTGGTCTCACATATGTTCATGTACTCATTTTTTTCAACTGAATATTCAACAACGATAATGCCTTCCGATGCAAGGCATCTATCAACAGTTTTTTGGCGCGTAGCATCTTTCTGCATTCAACTTACTTCCACCAATATTCATGCTTTTATTTGGATTGTATACAGTTAGGAGCATTCGTCAATCAATTAGGCGCGTTACAACAAATAATAGTCAGAATCGAGTTCTACGGCATTCACTACGAAAAACAACAGATCGACAAATGGTTCAAATGATGCTGGCTCAATCTATCGTATTTATTTTCACAGGATCTCTACCTTCAGTCAATTTTCTCTATGCGTCAATCAGATCAAATCAGACAGTAGGTACTGTACAAGCAACGAGAGACAACTTACTATACGGCGTTACGGGCATTGCATCTCTTACAAGTTCCATGCCTGAGTTTTTATCTATTTACATTATCAAGTAGATTATTTCGTCAGGAACTCATGAAACTGCTTCGTGGGCAGTGAAACACTTAATGTAACTAGAGCCTTGTGGTGCATTCGAAAGAAAGTTTGTCTGAACTAATTTGATTTGCGACTGGGAAAATGTTTGTTCCGTAGGACTTTAATGGTAGAGTGTGAGTGCAGGTCTCAGAATCCTTTGTTAATCACATCGCCATACTAAGATTTCTGATTCAAATATTGACGGACTTTGTTCCTGACTGGTTTAAGATACAGATAGTGAATTATACTTAATCCAACGAATGTAAAATGATTTTTCATACATATGAGATCTTTTTTTCAAAATTTTCGTTTAAAAATAAAAAGCAGATGAAAACAAAACGTTCTTCTACTTACAACCTAATCGAAATCCGTATCATGATTAAGACAAGGAAATATTTTAAGGTTTCAGTCAATAATAATGGTACAAATAGATGATTGAGTAACAATTGTTTTAATCTTTCATTCACTTCTTTTAGTTATTAGGTGGCATGATCAATGTTTATTTTTATAATGCAAGGCTGATTAAAACGCTACAGTTATGAGTTGAGGACAATTTTTACATGATCAGAGACTCGTCAACCTTTCTGGATGTGAGCGTGGCTATGGTATGAGTTCAGTCAGTTATGCGTATTCCCACTCCCACATCGTATTCATTTGTGCTCAGGTCAATGAAACCAAAAAAATATATTGGCTTAAGATATTTGTATAATCATTATTGAAGTATTGTTGCCGCATATCAAATGTTGCGGAAAAATTAGGAACAGTTCTCTATGACTAAATTGGTTTTCGAGTACAATTTGAAAAATTAATCTCAATATTTCATAGGAATACTTTCGCACTATTTTATTGAAAACTACTAAAATGCTTTCGAGAGCTGGTAGATAATAGGACGTGGCTGCAGACCGGAGTTCGAATCTTTTCTAGGAGTGGCAATTTAACTTTAAACTTCACATTTTAAGAGTTAAAGTTAAAGTTTTAAAGTATTATACTTTAACTTTAACTCTTAAAGCTTACAGTTGACTTTAAACTTTAATTTTTAAAGTGAAGTTAAAGTGCCATTCCTAATGTTTTCTTCAACTGCACCAACATACACACCGTATGAATGGCTAGAAGCTATACATTCAGTCTTATACACCTACACTTTAAATGTTGTTTGATGTTGTGAAATATCCGAGAAAACAGCCAAAGTAAAACGAAAACTGGTGTTCTTCTCATTTTTGTTTTTATTCTTTACTCGTCATGTTGCAGAATAACGTGCATTCACTTTTACTTTTGCTTCAACGTTAAACCATTGACTTCGAGTAAACATATATTCAGTAAATGAAATGGAAGTAGGTATGAAATTATACATCATAAGAAGAAAAAACATAATTTCAAGTTTTATACACATTCTTTCTTAAGTACCGTTCAAAATAAAATCAAAATAAGCTGATTAGGTTCGCATAAATTCAATCTTGCGTTAGTCCACATCTCTAATTTAGTGATGCTTCGATCACAATTCGGATTGACCCTTGCAGTCCCACACAGTTGGCATTACTATAGCTTAATGTTTTCTTGAGGGTGTGGGTGTGTGCACAATCACACTCGTCGGTAACCGGACTCGGATAGTGTTTCATGCCCAATCTAGACATGGCGAGGTCTGTATTCGTGTCCTACCAAATAGGCTTTGGTCCATACCCATATACACTCCTAACTTGCATATAAATAACTTAACCAAAGAAAAAACGTACATGCCAAGTAAAAATTTCATTTTATTTAAGAACAAAATGCGTAAAAAAGATTGTAATTGATCTCACAACGATTATTAACTATCTGAGCATTGTAAAAAAACTGTTGATAAAATTATTCAAACATAACTGTCATTGATCATATTAAATTAATTCTACGAGAAATATCAACGAACGATGTTGTCATCGAATGAAATGAAAATAGAAGATTTTATTATTATTTGGTTGGATGAAAACATGAATGAACACAATGAATATTATCGAGATTCGATTATTCAACTTCGAACTATTGTCAATTCTTTAAAAACATTTAATGATAATAACCAATGCATAGATTTTCTTACTGGCGTTATCAATAAAAACGTTTTCCTTATTCTATCAAATACTTTGACTAAGATGTTAGTACCATTAATTAATGGTATATCTCATTTAGATTCTATATACATATTTTCTAATGCCGTACTAGAACATCAGCAATCGATAAAAAGCTGGGAGAATATTCAAGGTACTTATAATAATATTTCAAATCTTGTAAAGAAATTAAGCATTGATGTTAAACAAAGTGAAAATGACCTAACACCAATTAATATGATATCCGCATCTTCTAATGAAAGTCTCGATGAAATTTCTTGTTCATTTATGTATTCTCAGTTACTTAACAAAATTTTGATCTCGATTGAATATGATGAAAAGGCCAAAACAAAATTTATCAATTATCTTCATAATAGCTATGCTGATAATGAGCAGGAACTGGTTGCAACTAAACAATTTGAAAAAGGCTATAAAAATTATTCAGCTGCTTGGTGGTATACTAAAGAATCATTTATTTATGCCGTTCTTAATGCAGCCTTACGAATACCAAATGTTGACATTATCGTCAATATGAGTTTTTTCATCAAAGATTTGCATGAACAGATCAAAGAAGTTTATATGCAAAAGAAAGAAACAGAAAACTTGACGCTGTATCGAGGCCAAGGCATGTCAATCATTGATTTAGAAAATTTGAAAAATTGTCAAGATGGTCTTTTCTCATTCAATTGTTTTTTTTTATCAACTAGTAGAGATCGTGATATATCCTTTCTTTTTGCTGACAGTGCTCGACAAAAATCGAATACAGTTGGAATTCTTTTTACTATTGAAATTGATCCATCAATTTCAACAGTCCCTTATGCTTCACTAAAAGATATTAGCTATTACTCTAAAAAACAAAATGCAGAAGAAGAAATTCTATTTTCAATGCATACTGTGTATCGAATTGGTCACATCAAGCAAATTGACAATAATTTCTGGGCAGTCAATCTTATATTAACCAATGATAATGATGTGCAATTGAAACTTTTAACTGCTCGCGCGCGAGAAGAACTTGGAGGAGTCGATAAAAATCATGCACTTGTTCCATTACTTCTCAAAATGGGAGAATTCAAAAAAGCTGAAGAAGTCGCTTTTACATTAATTCAGTCAACGTCTGAATTAAATTTAAACGATACTATGCACTACAGTTTTTATTTAGGACAGGTGAAATACGTTGTAGGTGATTATTCAACAGCGTTTTCCTACTTTGAGAAGGCTATAAGTATTGCGGAAAATTGTTTTTCATCAAATCATTCAGCCTTGGCACTATTTTATAATCGTATTGGTTTATGTTACGATTCAACAGATAATCATTCAGCTGCACTGTTGTACTACGAAAAAGCTTTGAATATTCAAGAAAATAATCTTATATCGAACCATCCTCATTTAGCCGCAACCTATATGAACACTGCTTTAGCATATGTATCAATGGGGAATTATACAAAAGCACTGTCCTTTTATGAAAAGGCAAAAAGTATACAAGAAGAAATTTTACCACCTATACATCCTGATCTTGCTACTTGTTATAACAATATTAGTAAAATATATTGTTCTATGGGACAATACAAAGCTGCACTTTCATTCTCTGAAAAAGTTCGCCATATTCGAGAAAAGAGTCTTCCATCTAATCATTATTCTCTATCTACTTGTTACGATCAAATTGCTCTTATTTATGAAAAAAATGGGAGAATATTCAACAGCACTTTTGTTTTATGAGATAGCACTCAATATTACACAAAAATTGGTTCCAAAAAACTATCGTGATATAGGTACACAATACAATAATATTGGTATGACATATTATGAAATGAAAGATTATTCAATGGCTTTGTCATATTATGAAAAAATTCTTCACGACCATAAACAATCTCATTTTGAAGTTTCTTCGAGCGTGGCTACAGTTAACAACAATATGGGTTTAGCCTATAATTTGATGGAAGACCATTCGAAAGCTCTTCTATATCACAAAACAGCATTTGATATCATTGAAAAGATCTTGCCTTCATCACACTCTGAAGTAGGTATTGTTTATAATAATATTGGTTTAGACTACTACTACATGGAAGATTATTCAACTTCAATAAAATATTATAAAAAAAAGCATTTGAAATTTATGAAAAATCACTTCCATCTACTCATCCAGAACTTGCTAAAACTTATGCAAATATTGGTGGAACCTATAAAGATATGAAGGATTATTCTACTGCGTTGTCTTACCATAAAAGAGCACTCCAAACTGGACAACAATCGATTCCATCAAATCATTCTCAATTAATAAAAACCTATCATTATATGGCCACAACATATAAATCTTTATGTCGATACTCTGATGCTCTATCTTGCTTACATAAAGCTCTGGAAATACAAGAAGAAATTCTTTCCGCTAATCACCGTGATTTGGCTACTACTTGGCATGATCTTGGTCTAGTATATTTTGAAGTGATGGATTATTCTAATGCTGTTATTTATCTTCAAAAGAGTGTTGACGTGAGAGAACGGTTGCTTTCATCCGCTGATTTTCCATTAGGCACTGAATTTAGCGATATTGGACTTGTCTACAAAACCATAGGAAATTATACAAAAGCTTCATTATATTATGAAGAAGCGCTTCAAATTCTAAAGATACATCTTCCAGATACAGATCACAAAATAACAATAATTCATAATAATATTGCCGGATTGTACTTAACATTAGGAAATCATTTGACTGCACTTTTATCTTATAAAAATGTATTAGAAATAAGAGAAAAATCTCTTCCTCCAAATGATTTGGATTTGGCTACGACTAACAATAATATTGGTATGGTTTATGCGAAAATTGGAGATTACCATACTGCGCTTTCGTATCTCGAAAAAACATTTAAAATTCCAAAACATTCGAAGTCGTGTTCTCCCAATATTCTAGCAGATACTCATGGAAATTTGGCACCAATACTCTTTCTTCTTCATCAATATGAAGAAGCTACCAAACATGCTGAACAAGCAGTTAATATCGCTATTGATACATTCGGAAACGATCATCCGAAAAGCGTAATGTTTGCAAATCTTTTTCAACAACGTAGTGAGGGACAAAGATTAATTTTATCCATTAAATAGTCTTGATTGAAGTTGTCTTTTTATCAAAGCAAAAAAGGAATCAGTAGAATCCGTTATCCGCTTAGAAGAACTCATACGTGCGCTCTCATTTTTGTTTTGCATAACTTCAGGGTATAATTAACTAGAGAGTGTGTGATTTTTAACATCAGAAAGACAGATTTTGACATAGGAGGATCTGTTTAGCAGTCGATTTGTTAAACAACATGCGTGCTAATCATTTTACAATAAAATTGCCTAAAACCATTCCGATATACTGTTATAAGCTGGATTCCGATTTATATACTGGAGCACACGAATCTCATTTTCCACTTGGATGATGTATATCAGAGCTCCGCGTGGGATGGGACAAT
>OENM01002819.1:0-13946 GCA_900239745.1 Rotaria magnacalcarata
AAAAACACTTTCACCATTAAATATATTTTAGCAGTAAACTCATATCCTGAGATATGTAGATTTTTCTTCATCCACATCCCTATAGAGAAAACAACTTGATTATCAATATGATGATGAATGGTATACAAATAATTATACACGTCGCGCCAGTTCTATTCATTCTATCAGTTTCGTTCTCATTTTGAACTTGAAGAAAAAACATTTAGACATTTATCATCAACATCTACATGTTTCTGTTTCATAATAGAACGAGTTTATTTATAATGAAGATCAAAAAATAATGAAACTATCTCACCAAACATAGAATTAAAGGCTAGCAAATGAGATTTCTATTGTTCGATTCGATCTACATAATATATTCTAGCTGTATAAAAGGAAAGTAGATGCACAATCAATTTATCCATCCAAAGTTAACATGATACAAAATCTACCCTCAAAACAAACATGCAGCTTTCCATTTGTTATTCATTTCATTATAAAGTTTTGCTAAATAATTATCTCTGATTGCCATAACTCGAATGAATACAGGGCTGTCAACCATAGATAAAGGCAAACTTTGGAAATACTATCTTGAGTTAATTTCATTTCGCGTGGTTGTACAGACGTTGAAAATAAACTATGTGTTATTGACAGTTTTAAATCACAATTTAAATTCTATTTTGTTTTCGTTGCTAATGATGACTATAATTTGATGTTTAGTTTTTCAGATGGTATATTGCTTTCTCGCATAGAACTAAAACAACCGATGCTATAGCTTTGTGTTCACCTACTGTGTATTTTTTAAATCTTCAAAGTATCGTTCGGAGTCAAAACGGTCAAATTCGGCTTTATTAACGACGTGGATTTTATCGTTGCTATTAGAACTGCTTTCTGCATCAGATATTACAAGTGTATGATCAGTTGTTACTGTATTAGATAAGAGCTCCATTTTCAAATAACTTCTATACACTTTCACTCTTTTCTTGCAAATCAATAAAGCTAACAGGAGTTGCATTTGAATTGTAGAAAGAAGTAAACGCCAGTTCCATTCCATTCCAACTTTGATTACCGTCCTACACCTTCGTTTCATTAATGATAGTAGAAAATTGTCTAACAATTATTAAAGTCTTTCAAATAGGATGTTCAAGTAGTTGGTTATCTTTGATAGATCAAAATCCAAATCCTTCTCAGCAATATTGAGAATGGTATTGGAATAAATTGTTTCAAGTTTTTTGGTTCTTCTTTGTCAAGAGAGGCTGGCAGAATAGATAAATAAATATTTATTTTCAGCTTTATCTTTCTACTGCTGTCTAACACAATTGATAACGTTTTACATTGTTGATAAAAAATAAGATGAGTGACGGTAGTGTATCAACAATGGAAATGCTTCCGAATGAATTGATATTGAACATTTGTATGCATTTCACTGTTCGAGAACTCTACCGTGCGTTTTATGGTCTGTTAGCAGCTAAGTTGAGCTAACGACTGTTAATATCCGATCTTCATCTAACAATCACAAGTAATGAAGGTCATGAGCCCGTCTGGTTGGCATTTTCTCGTGTCATTAAGCTTAAGATAGAGAATGTCAAGCAGATCGATCTCTATCGTTTTTCTAATATTCGATCATTGACATGGATTCGTCCATCTGCTGTACATTTGCAAAAGCTTTGTTCATTTGCTTATTTTCCCTATCTAGAACAGTTGAGAGTTTATGACATATATGATATGCCGTCAGCTGCTCACTTTCATCAATTCGTGTTTTCGAACGGATGGGTGTGGGTGTGAGTCGGAAGAAAGCAAATCCTCCTCACCCACACCCAGACCCATAATAAAATTTACTACGATATGAACAAATAAAGTTGATCTTTTATCCCAGGTGAAAGAAAACGGACCGTAAACGGCCTGAAACGGCATAAAAACGATGTAAAACGTTAAAAAACGGCACCGTTTTCCGTCAGCTCGTAAAACCAAGAGAATAGTGTTAAAAGCGATGGCTGTTTTCTAGCAAAAACGACCCGTAAAACGAGCTGGCGGATTACGGCGAAATAGGGTGAAAATTAATGGCGTTTTGTGTCGTTTTATAGCCGTTTCAGGTCGTTTCCGATGGCCTTTCAGACGACCGGATGATTCTCCTGGGATGTTAAGTATATTCCTTTCGAATATAGTAATGATTGTTTTTCTTTTTGGCGATTTTCTTTATTGAAAATTCCTTTATTGAAATTGATTTGTTATTATATTGGAATTCTAGGTTTTACTTGATGATCTTCTTTTGTTTTTTATGTAGTCTAAATAAGATTCTTAAGATACCTGATGATTGAACCCTTAAGCAAGGTTCGAAACGCGTNCCACACCCTGTCAAAGTATATTGGTACACTGAAGATGATCGAATAAAAGATCAAAAATTCCAAAAAACTAAGAATTGAATGAATTGAAAAAGCAAATCACAAAGCTACTTCAATCTTTATGATATCAATCTCCTTTCAATTTAATATAAAATATACTCAGTACCATTGAATACATACGCATTTTTTATTTCAGCAGTTTCTTTCTTATTAAATCGATCGCAATTCGGATGAGCTTCGTTGCTCATTTGTGCATGAATGACTGAAGTTGTATAAAATGGTAGCATATAATCTTTTTGATTTATATTTTGCTGCTGATGCTTGTCTTTATGCTATACATGTACAGAATTTTCCCCGTATAATTTTTCAAGAGTCAGAATGAAATTTGCTAGTGATGGGTGTAAACAAAAAACAATAATTGATATTGATCGTTTTTTTATTATCATGTGTATTAGTTATCATAGATTAGATTTGAATAAAATATTTCCGTAAATTTGAGGTTGGTTTTCATATTCAATAGTATTTAAGACAAAAGATAACATGCTCGAAGTCAATTTTTATCAACAAAAGCCTTCGTTGAGAATGTAGTAATAAGATTTTAACATTCTTATTGTGTCTCTTTATTCATGTTAGTAACTTGTTTTCTTATTATATTGTAATCACATGAATATTAAATGAATGAACTATTCTAGTACAATGATTTTAATAGATAAATATAAAAAATAATAGCATTTAATGAAATGAAATCAGTTGATATTAAATCACATTGGAATGTTATTGATTATGTTTTACTATATATATATATATCACATAGCGTCTAGTATTCTATTCAACTAGTCAACAGAGAAAAAAAATCTATATATCGATTTCTAATTTCATTTTTCTTTTTTTTCTTCAGTTTCGTGGTGAAGTTTAATGTCCTTCAACAAATTTAAACAAAGCAATGTCAAACCAATATTGAATGAAATGACTTCACCATGCCTTTTTTTGAAGGAAGAATTCTTATCCGTTTGAAATATCTAAATAATTCCTTCTATAGTGATACTACAAGCATAACATTTTTTTGAACAACCTAAAGAAATGAATGCATAAATTTAAATAGAGATAGTAAAGCAAAAAGTTATTTGAAATCAAAAGATCCATTGAATATGAAGTGAATAATGCAGATGAGCGCGAAGATGTATTTAAGATTCATCACATAGGTTGCTTAGTTTGCTATATGCGTTATCAAATTAGTAATAATAATTAATGCCCGTAAAAACAGAACATTAATTATAAATTTTTATAATTTATAACAAATCTTTATTCATTTGCATATTAGACCCTAGTGAAACATCTTGTAAGTAAGATCTTGGCCAAGATCTTGGGTACAGATAAGTGAACAGATCTTGAAAATTTAGGTACAAGATAATACGATTATCTTGTACCAAGATCTTATTACAGATCTTAAGTAAGAATTCATAAGATCCTAAATGACGCATTCTGAAAGCATGTTTGATATTTTTTCAATTAATTTTAATTTTACGTATTCCTGTCCCGAAAAACTCGAGCAAGTCAGATTTTGGGATCTGACCGGACTTAAGTTGAGCCGATATCCGCCAGATCAATTTAGGGTAGTCCTCTCTCGATCGAGATCAGCATTCTCTCGAATAATCGATAATCGAGAAATAGTTTAGAAGAAAAAACTATTTTGAAAAATTATGTTTCGGACGTTCAATCATGTTGCTTATATTCAGTTCTGCATGCATAAAAAAAACGGTGAATGACTAGATAGCCTATGTAAATACACGAATGATGTCGCTTTCTGTTTTACTCAGGATCTTGTGAGAAGATAATAGTAAAATATATCTTTTCCATGATCTTGCTAAGATCTTAGGTACAGATTTATCAGATAGGACAAGATCTGAACAAGCGAATCATCTTTTAAAGATCTTGATAAGATCTTACTTATCAATCCCAATATTTCAAGATCTTACTTACAAGATGTTTCACTAGGGGAGTGAATTAGAAAGTAAATTTCGATTAACTTGCAAATAATCAATTAAACAGCAATTGAACGATTCAAAATAACAAATTCTCTTTGATTATTCCAACAATATGTTTGGATATTTGATTCGAAAATAATATTTTGCGTTTTGACATAATTGTTTTCATCTTTTTTCAGCTCTATCTTGTTCTTTAATCCTGCATTATGCAAAGCGAACACTCAAACATAAAATTTTCACTTACTATTAAGGAAATTCATAAGTAATATATGTATACATATTTGGAAGAGAATTTATACCTGTATTTATTAAAACAAGAAACAACCAGGCCAAGGACAATAGCATTGTCAAAAGTAAAAATCTTTTTGGCTCTTTTCTCATGTTATGAGACAACAAAGAGACTAAAATATAAAAGGAAGCCTGTAATTTGTCGATCGAAGGTTTCACCTCTCTTTTCTCTCACATCTTTATGTTTCATCTGCATGTGCAGTCATACAGATCAGGTATTTCTAAATTATTATATAATTAGAAATAGAATGTCAGTTGATATTCTTATTTTTCTGTCGATTTACGTATCTTATTCAGTTGAATACACTTTGTAATTAGCAAAAAGCTTTAGCTGCTATATTATCCAGTAGAGAAAAAGACGAACTTGAATGAATGAAATGTTTTTTCGAACGTTAATTATTATTAAAACTCAATAAACATGTGTCTTTGTCTATATGCTAAGGTATCAAGTGGATCAAAATCGCTTATACGCTTTCGAACAGCGCTTAATTCTCGATGGTTTCTTGCGCAGAATGATGACAAAGAAGATTGAAATTCGATAAGACGCTAAGAAAATATGTAGTGATCTAGTAACTGTATATCGCTTGAAAAGATACTTATTCGGAGCGACTACTATCTGCTAAGGATGTCGAAAGTAATTGTTAAGTGGCACTCATAAAAAATCAAATGAAAAGTTTCTTTTTTTTATTTTGACATATAGTTTTACTCATTAAAGATTTTTCGCATTTATCCTTGCTCATCATCAGATCTTGTTTATATTATGCTTGCCATCCTTAATGAGATGTATGATTAGTTGATGAAAGTTCAAATTCAACGCCTTTCATTTACGCTTTGTTTAAAAGTAAAATTTTCTCAGTACAGATTTTACTATAAATATTATTGTTATCTGAATTGTTTTATATCCTTTCAGTAGAGGGTCAGCGACGCTTACGTCGCGTTACTTGTTATTTCTTTTATTACTTTTCGAAGTAACAATAAAGATTTAGCTTTGTTTTGAATTTTTTTCTCTTTGAAAATTATTCGTTACGAGTGCCATTTGAGAAATCTCGTTGCTGAGATGAAATATCGATATCATGGTAGCTTAACACACCCACACCCACACCCTTTTTCAAAAAAAATGTTTTTTTGGCCTCCCACAAAAAAATTTCAAGTGTTTTGGAAAAAATTTATTTTTTCTCAAAAAGTCTGNAGTGCCATTTGTGAAATCTCGTTGCTGAGATGAAATATCGATATCATAGTAGCTTAACACACCCACACCCACACTCACACCGCCACACCCACACTCACACCCACACCCACCCTCAAGTTCAGCATAAAACCTATTTTTTTAGAGTGTTGAGGAACGTCGAAAACTTGAAATCTGATCGCAAGACGTATACTCTTTTTATCTAAGTTTTTCCCTACGTGGCTAGTCTGCTTTCATTTGAGACTTGTAAACAAGGTCGAAACGCATTATAGTTCACTTTGAAATTGTCAAACCAACCCAGATTGAACGATACGGTCCGTATAGTGAGCGCAGTAATACGGACCGTTTTTATGTCGTAAATATCCGTATAATAACTGTATAGAATGGAAATACGGCACCGTTTACGATGCCGTATTACTGCACCCGTGGTTACGATTAGGTACGATTCATTTACGACCGTAAACGTGCCGTTTTGTCACTATGGTCCGTAAATGTACTGTAAACGGATCCGTTTTGACTGACCTGGGAAGATAGCATTTAGCCAAACATTCTGGCTGCCTGCCTTGAAAGATTCGTTCAACTTTTTATAGACTTTATTTCACGAAACAGAAACGTGGTATTAGAAAGCAGCACAGAAAACAAGACTTAATAAACAACAAATTCAAAAGATACAAGCAAGAATTTAATGTTAGTTACAATACAAGTGGTAAAAAGAAATAACAGGAATTCATAGAGAAAAAAGGAAAGCAGCTCTCAATAGCATAAAATACACCATCTGTGTCGATTTTGCGTCACTACTCACTATTTTAGCCACTTTCAGAAATGTCTAGATAGAAAGTATCACATGTTTTTCTATTCGGTATTTCTATTCTCATATGCTCTTATCTTTCATTTCGTTGTATCCAACATTATTTCTCAAAAACTGATCTTTTTTTCAGCACATATTTCCTCAAGTTCTTTTATTGTGCATTCATTCTCAAATAAGATGGCTTGATGTTCATCATTTCCGTGTACTATCATGGTTTTACTTGTATGATCATAAGTAATTGCAATCGCAGTCCTTTGAGCAAGTCTACGAATATTTTTTAGTATATCTCTATGCAGCACATGGGATAGCAATCGGCAATTGTCAATTAAAGTCTCATAGTCGGTATTTACTTCCTCATATTCTCCTATGATAATCTGAACTCCTGATTGTGGGTCGATTGTTTCTTTTATTATGGCTGAGTTCCACATTGAATTCTCAAATCTTTTACACATCTTGTCTATTTCTTTTTCAATTATGTCTTTTATTACTGTGCTTTCTTCTTTTTTTGCCAATTTAAACAAGTGAATCAGTACTAACAGAGAGTGAACCTTTGCACAATAATTGGACAAGGCACTAGTAAATATCGTGACAGACATATTTTTTCCTTGTACTATCAACTGATCAAGAAGAACAGTCATTCTTGCTTCAAAGCCTACTTCCTGCAACAGCTGTGATGCTATTTGACTTTTTTCTTCTAAATTAAACCATTTTAACACTTCATGTAGAAGCCTTTTATCACCGAGTGTCTCCCATAGAGCAATAAATAAAGCAATAAAAGGTTTCTCCTCAACAGACATAAAGTTATTCTCAATTATTCTGATCAGCTCTTGTGCAACACTCCAAGTATATGCTTGTATACCCAGAGTCCTTAAACTTAGAATAATTAATGTTTGCTTCGCTATAATCTCACAAGCACGAAGCTCGACTAGTAGACCATTGACCAAATCATCCGAGACTTCACCATATATTCTCAAAACTTTTGCACAAGCAAGAACTAATTCTTCATCTTTCAAACTAAGAATCCAAGTTTCATACTTTGATATAATATCGACTGTTAATCGCGAACAAACATGAAACATAGGTTCGAGGCCGTATTCTGCCATCACTTTAATTTTTTCTTCGCGGCAGGCAATATTTTCGATTATCTCAGTTTTTAAATTGTTCTTTTCATCTGCCTTTGATAGCAGCACGTACATGGTATCGAATATATCGGTATTGGGGTTTCGTAAAATTTCTCTTAATTTATTCCAAACTGTTTCTTTATGTTCTTCGCTTTCTATGAAAATAAATAAGTCTTTAATTATTTGAATTTTTAATTCCGTGTCATATTCGCCAGTAGAATCATATATATTAAATAATCTAGCTATTATTTTATCAATGGTCTGCGGATGTAACTGAGTCAGATGTGATGGTGTCT
This sequence comes from Rotaria magnacalcarata, assembly GCA_900239745.1. Taxonomy (NCBI): domain Eukaryota; kingdom Metazoa; phylum Rotifera; class Eurotatoria; order Philodinida; family Philodinidae; genus Rotaria; species Rotaria magnacalcarata. Next base: position 8,006 of record OENM01002819.1, read on the forward strand.
TTAGAAGAGCGGTAAGCAGTAGGAGTGCAGGAGCGTCTTTCTCTTGAAGAAATATTTTTTCAAGCATCTGCAGTAATTCTTTCGAAACACCATACTGTTCTATTTGTAAACTAAGTGACAAAGTCAAGCCATTTTTTAGTTCGTCGCTGATATTATGGTCATTAAGCGCTGTGAGTAACCGCACTTGGTCAATTTGATCAAAGCATTGGAATTTGTAATGAAATGGATCGTTACGCGATTGGTGTACGAAATTTATTGCCTCCTGACACACTTCGGCTCTTGAGCTTTCCAGATCAGATAATAAGCAATTTTCGCATATTCTCCTTACAGAAGACGACAGATTTCCATGTATTTCACTATCAAATGGCACGTCTTTTCTAATCATTGTCCGTGTCCACTTTAACAAAATTTTTTCTATCATAGTCGACGGAATATTTATAAGGTCCAGCATATTTAAAACTTTCTCTACAAGTCGACCTTCAAATTTGTTAGTAGCAGCGCGAACAAAATTATCTATCCACTCTTCATCATCATCTAGAAATAACTTTCTAACGGTATTGACATTTGTCGTGTCCGTTAGAAAGTAGAAAACTAACTCGCTTAGTACTTCATTGGAACCCCAATCTGTATTGTTTAAATTCGAAATAATAGCATCGAAGATCTGAGTAGAAACTTTTTTCAGATCGCAAACTATTGTGTAAGCAGCTTTTTGTTTTGTTTGAGATTTTAAAAGTTTCAGAAGCAATTTTTCGATTTGTTTTTCGTGTAATAGCCCGTAACATCTTCGCAAGTGATCAGTAATATGGATATTATCACTATCATTATGAGACTTAAAGTTGTGAGTACTTCGCATATAATATGCCGAAGAACGCTGTTGCGCAGTATATTTTATTAGAAGTTGAACCGTAGTCAGCAACCTATCGGCGATAGTACGATGCTTTTCTCTGTCAATTTCTTCCAAACATCCTGTAACTAACAGGAAATGTCTAACGCCTACAAAATCGACTGGCATACCAGTTAAAATGTCGAAGAACTTCTCGACATTTTCTCCTTCTAAAACGCCTGCCGTGAAAGTTAGCGTTAATTGCAATCGAGGACTGTATTTGTGGAACTTCAGAAACCTTATTGCTTCTTCATCGTTCTTACTTAGTAATCGGTTTAGGTATCGCGCAGCTAGAAACTCTTGAAAACTAAGATGGATGAAATAGTAATCTGCGTATGCTTTAACAGAAGTTTTACTTTCTAGAGCGACTAATAATCCAACTTTCAGCACTTCTTCTCTGAATGCATCACCATTGTTTGGTGTGTCACTACACTCATTGCTAATGTCTTGTAATATCTTCGAATTAATAATTAAACAACTGCTTTGCATAGACAAAAAGGCTATCTTTTCTAAAACAAAAACAATTTGATCACACTCTACATTCACTTTTCTGTCTGTTTTCTTATCAGTTATTGCTTTACCCTCTCTGTTTATCAAAAACTTTCTCAGAATCCAAGTGACTATTTTCGTGTACAATACTGAGATACTCATTTGTTCGCTCTTAAATGTGGTAGTTTCGTGATCAATCCACAATGTGCATAGAATTTCGAGAGTGATTGGAACATGACAGATACCCCAGATGGTTGGAGTTGACTTTATAAATGATATTAATCTTCTTGATTTCTCGGCGTCATTCAATGTGAAAAAGTTTTCAACATAACCATCAATATTCTCATCGGTGAATCCAATGATTTCCAGCTGAGCATCATATTTGTTGGGTATTGTAGCATTTGGGCGTGATGTTAAAATTTGCCGTTTTTTTAGAAGTACTAAAAAAATAAATAAAATTATGCTAGAATATAGTCAAATGAATAAACATATTACTAGATCTAGCTAAAATAAAGCAGCCTACTTTTCTGAAATATTGAATCTAATTCAGTATCAACTGGAACATTGTATTCATCGTAACCATCCAATAGCCATAGAACATTGTTAGTTTCATTCAGAATTTCACGTAATACGATTAATTCATTATCCACAGTGGACAACTCTTCTGTTGGGAAACATTCAGTTTGAACAATGTCCACTAATGTAAAAGGTGGCTTATACTTCATCGACATTAAATTTCGTAGTTTAATGTAAATCACGCATTTGGTATCGCATAGGAGTTTCCCATCTGCCCATTCATGAGCAATATAACGACAGAATGTTGTTTTTCCGATTCCTGCGCGACCCAGTACTAGAACTCGTTGTAAACCACTGGATTCTTGTTGGGTTTTGTCTAATAATTTTTTAATCTCAACTATAGAGATCGATGAAAGAAATACCTGATTTTAACAAGCGGTATTCTAAAAAAGATATAGCTAAGCGCTAAAACTTACCTTGTGTTTTTGGCCCATAGACTTCTTCAAAAGTACTGTAACCGAAATTATTTAGCATATTTCTCTCTTGTGTATTGGATATCTTCTCAACGATTGCTACATTAATATAGTGTTGACTGATTGGTATGTCAACTTCAGTGGAAAATCTTTTTACTGTTCCGTGTTTATCGCGATATTCTTTTTTTAATTTCTCAATGACTTTCGATTTTTGTTCTTCAGTGACCTGCTCTCTTGCTCCTATCGGTTTTAAGACCAAATCTATCAATTTATCTTGTCCTTCTTTTAGTTGATCTATTTTTCGATCAATTGTTTTTACTCTGTTGTTGGTATCGACATTGATGCCAAACAATACTTCTGTGGTGGCCTCATCGATTTTTCGATTCAGTTGCTCAAAATCTTGCTTAATTGATTTGTATTTCGCTTTGATCCTCAATATTCGGTACCATCGAAATAATCCAGGTTTTGAACAACAAGAAGCATTTGAATCTGTTGTTTCTACCTCGGTACTTTGCTCAGCCGTGGAAGAACTAGTAAGAACAACAGCAGGAACATCAGGCGCTACCTGGTTACGATGAGATTGCGAATAACTCTTTTGTTGCTTCGGGAAGAATTGACCATTGTTATCCCGTTTGAATTCTATAGCATAATTGTAGGTGTCATCGATCGTATCTAAAAATTCAGTGTAAGACCGTAGTTATCCGAACCAAGACACTTAGCAATCAACCTACGCTTTAATTGAGATAACAAATTTTGAGTATCTTTTGTGGCACTGTCAATAATTACTAGCATTCGTTCAATACGTTTAATTAATAATTCTGCTTCTTGAGCATTCCCTTCTATCGTCTCGATAAAATCAATGATTGTAGTAATAACAGTGTATGCTGTACCAAGAGCCGATATACCCGAACTAACTACGTCAACCATTGCGACAATCTATCTGCAAAAATAAAAAAGCAGTTAGCACAAACTCTATGACGTTAGAAATGTAAAACACAGCCTCACTAATTTTACCGACAGGCATCCAACGGATCTCAATTACTCTGAAAATAAAAAAAGGAAGTTTGCAGAGCCTTTGATGGATTCTGGTACTGGGTAAAATGCAAAATCCTCAAAAAATGGTTCCCACTGAAAAAGGTTCGCTAAAGAAATTTGAGGTTGTGGGTGTGGGGTGTGGGTAAATGTAAGACTAATTATCACACCCACACCTACACCAACACACCCACACCCTCAAGATTGTCCTTTAGCTTTGTTAGAAGCCATGAAATAAAGTACAACAAGAGGTGCGTTTCAATTCAAATTGAATGAATTTTTTTCTTTTTTTCTGTGTTTTATTTTGTCCAGGTGTGCGTCACCATAGAAATGAAAATAATCGAACTCCCGCTCTTTTTCGTTCTTCACAACATCCAAAAATTGTCTTCTTTACTGAAATCACTGAAAAAAATGAACTGCGTAATAAAAGATGCTATTGGGTTCTTCTTTCGTTCGTTGTTGACAACCATACTATTAATTGAAACTAGGTAGGGTGGGTGTGGGTGTGGGTGTAGATATCCTCCGCACCCACACCCAAATACGTGATTTTACAAAAATATTAATTTCGAATTAAGGAAACAAGAAGTTTATTCGATTGATTTGATTGATTCGAGATCTGTTCTTTATATAAAGGAAATCTATAATTATGCCAATCATATTTCATACAGAAGATGCAAAACAGATAGATCAAAAGTTTTTCCCTTGAAATAGATGTGCTCATCCATCACTGTATTCGTACGTTTCTATTATTATACAATAATATTCTGATTAAAAGAATAAATGACCTACTATAAAGGCGAATTAATGATACTTGAATAAAGGGATTGTTAAGTGGATTTGATGAGAGTCTTTTTTGAATATTAAAACCGCGTTTGTAATCTTTTGATATAGTACAGGCTTTTATTGCCATATCAATAGTAAAATCTGTACATATTTCAAATTTTTGATCGAAAAGATCTAGAGCTTCTTTATATTGTTTAGAATCAAGAAGCTTCTTTAATGNCTTGAATAAAAGGATTGTTAAGTGAATTTGATGAGAGTCTCTTTTGAATATTAAAACCGCGTTTGTAATCTTTTGATATAACACAGGCTTTTATTGCCATATCAATAGTAAAATCTGTACATATTTTAAATTTTTGATCGAAAAGATCTAGAGCTTCTTTATATTGTTTAGAATCAAGCAGCTTCTTTAATGTTGCATTTAATTCCATAGATGATGAAATCGAAGGTGTTTCATTGTTTTTTTGATATAAAGATAATAAACGTTGAAATCGATATATTGAATAACTACTATTTTTGAACAATAACATATTTTAGTCTATAATAATAACAAGAGGAAGAAAATTCATTGAATAGGGTCATTATCTTATGCTGATTGGCGCAGTTAATAGAGCAATGGACGTGCTAATAAAGGCGCGAAGAGCAAACATTTGACACAGCTGTAGAAGTACCTATTTTCATATTTTCGTTATCATTCTTCTCAAAACAGGAATATTCGTATTAATTCATTGATTTTTTTCTTGGTTCTATAGATGTAGACACATGCCATATAGATACTCCAAAGATGCAACTGTCACAATATTATGCACACTGTTCAATCGATCTGGACGAATCTGGGATTCACGAGTGGACACATTTAGTATCGGATAGAAGAAGATATTTATTGTAAAACTAAAGGGTGTAGGTGTGGGGTGTGGGCTAGGGTGATCGAACATAATATTGAATCATACCCACACGCAACCTGCTTTGGATCAATTTCTGATGTAAACACACACGCACATCCTCACCCTCATTCTTTTGAGAGAATACGGTTAAGGCGGCAACTATTAAATTCGAGAGTGTGTGTACTTTACTTGGAAGTTATCGGGCTTTCACATTCTTATTCACACAGTATTAGTGTGAATATTTGTGTGGATAGGTGGAGATCATTGTGCATAGTAGATTGAGTTTATCACACTTACACATACCCTATGAAATAAAACAGATGATCTACCATAATAACAGATTATCTCTATACAAGAAACTAAATGAATTCCAAAACGAATGTCTTGGAGTCTGTGGTTTTTATTTTAAAAGTTTGTCTTTCTTCTGTCGACAGCTTTTTAACGGTAATTTAATTTAACAGTGTATTTTGATATAACCCATGTCGTGAAAATCGCCACAATTTGGGTGATTTATCAAAAAATGAACGTAAAATCGCGATTAATCGAATTATGTTGAGAAATCGGAGATAAAATCAGATTTTATCGTGATATTGAAAAGAAACTCGATTAATCGTAATCGCAGAAAAATCGGAACGATTAATCGCGATTAATCGGTATTTTCTTTTTTCGAGAGTATTCATGTATCAATTGCATCAAACGTCTCTGATTAGAAAACTACAATAATTCGCAAAACCAAGAAAGATTATGTTTTCAAGCAGAAACATATTACGTCTATTTTTTTTATCATAAGTGTACTATATGACTTCAAATCGGGCGAAATAGTTAGAGAACATCTTCAATTTGTTGAAAAATAAATTAGAATCTATTCATTTTCTTGTTATATA
>OENM01002820.1:0-10260 GCA_900239745.1 Rotaria magnacalcarata
TTGTTAGCCAATGGCTAGCAAGAAGAAGAAAAACAATAGTAAATTGTACTTTATTTTTTTTTGTATACACAATACTAAAGGTTAATTCAGAAAAATGTTTTTTTAAGCTAGTCAGATGAATATGTGTATTTCATCTTTTCTCTACAAGTCTTTTGTATATTGTTTTTTTTTGTACAGAAACATTTTATTAATTAAAAATGGTCAATAGCATATATGTTTTTCTTTGTTTTTCTTAAGTTTCTTTCTGTTGGCACTTTTGGTACTTTATTGTTCATCACAAAGTACCACCTAACACTTTGCCAATAGAAGCAAAGTACCTAAATGTACTGTGTTTTAGATTTCTGTTAAAAATGCTGTTTTACAGTGAACACTCTAAAAAATGCCTCGTGTCTTACTAGACGTTGCATTCGTCTTAAATCTAGTGTAGACGCGTTTTAGACACGAAGTACGTCTTGTTTTCAGACAGATGAGTGAAAAGACAGGAAAACGTCTTAACCTTCTCTTTTTCGTAATGCATTGATATCACAAGGGGCCAATAGTTCGAATTATTTTTATTTCTGTCGTAGTTTCATTAATTTAGAGATAAGTTAAAAAATAATTCTACTTGATTTCTTGAAAATATTCAATATTTCTTCTTTCTAGAACTAACTTTCTCGGTTACTTCCGTTTAGTGAACTCTACAGTTTTTTACTTGGGTGATAATATTAATTTAGTCTTAAATTATTCTTTACGTATCTATTTTCTAGATAATAAAAATATTCTCAAAAATAGGATTACAATACGCTTTAGTATTAAATAATTTAGAATAAAGTACTAAATATCTTTTTTATTTTTCAATTGTAGATTTGTCTCGTATCTATTTTTCGTAGATTACTCTAACAATCTAAAGTTTATTAATTCTAGAATAAATATATTCTTATATATAAACGTCAGATTTTAGAAAATATTTTCAATAAATTTTTTTTAGATGAAATTATTCCATAAATATACATATCATTGAAACAGATGAAATTTATTTTTTATTAATTTCTAATACAATATTAGGATACTTATTTCTTTTCTAGATAATATTAAAATAGCCACCACTACTTCTATACAAGTATATTTAGTAATTATAATTGCTTTAAAACAATAGTAAATTTTCATTTTATTTCTCATGTATAGGCTTGTGCTGCATCCGTCTTTCTGTAGACTTTTCTGCAAATCTATGGTTAAATAGTTCTAGAATATATACGATTTTATATGAACACTAGGTATAGGAAAAAAGATATTTTCAATAAAATAATTCTTTTGTAGATTTTACTTCCATTATTATAATCAATAATTAGATAAACAATAATCAAGAATATCGTGATATATTTTTTTTATGATAAATAAAATTCGAAAAAAAATGAGATTATTTAAAAGATATTTCACAGTTATTTTATTACACAAACTTCATTTTTTTCGAATTTCATTTACTATAAAAAATATATATTACGATAATTTTCATTACTTTTTATCTAATTATTGACTATACTAATGCAATTAAAATCTGCAAAAAAATTAATTTGTTGAAAATATTTTTTTCTTATACTTAGTGTTCATATAAAATTGTATATATTCTAGAATTAGGGAGCCGTAGATTTGCAGAAATGTTTAAACAAGACGGATATAAGACGCTCATTAACATTGGCTGAACTACTCCAATCATAAAAATTTAAGACATGTCAGTGTCTAAAATCGGTTATCCGTTGACATTTGAGGTGTCTGAACAAGACGTTTAGATTTTCATTACAACACTGTTGATTTCTAGTCAGTTCTTCAAAGGCTTTTTGATATCAAAATGTAGGCGGGTTATAAATATTTCCTTTGATGAACTCAGCTTTTCTGGTCTATTTTTTATGTTCGAGAAAAAGGTTTTATAGTTGATATGCGTTTGGATTGGTCAGATTATGTCCATTATTTTTAGGCATAAATACTTTTCTAAAAGAAATAAAAGAGCATTTTGGTAGAGAAACGTTTTCTCCACCAACTAGTGCTAATTTGAAGTTTGGCCTATTTAATTTTTTTTAGAACGTCATGTTGTGCATTTGATGTTGATTTGCTTAGCACGCTATCTGTTTTTTGCTCTGTCTGTATACTAATTATTACAGAGCTTCTCAACCATAAAAGACGTCTGCATTTATATTATATTCTAAATAATTTCTTATCATTCCAGATAATTTTACAAAATATTGTTGATTTCTGTACTGCTTATGGGAAACAATTTGATAAAATTTGATCCTTATATGTCTCGTATAATATGTCTACAAGAATATGCCGATCCTCAACAAATCGGCACCGTCTACTTTGTGAAACACAAAGCAGGGAGCAACATTGCACCAAATGAAATCTCAAAAAACACACACTACGGTCTTGCTATTGATATAACAGGTAGGTTCACCTAATTGGAGATTTTCGATGTGTCATTCTCGTTTTACCTGTTGCAGGATCGTCAACAAAACGTACTTTTTGTGCTACACATTACGATCTATGCATTGAGAAGCCAACGAATCATTTCACATATATTGACTGTGAATTTAAAGAACGACCATGGGATTATTATTATGAAGTTAGAGAAATAGGAAAAATTCCATCGAACGAAATTCAAAAATTTTATGTGCCAAGTTATTTTGCAGAAGATTTGAGATTTAAACTTATAAATAACGTTCATTATGCTATGTCAATGAAAAATCAAGGAACAAAGTGGTCATCAATGCTCAACTGTCAGACATTTACTCGTGCTGCAATACAATATTTAGGTTTCGATTTTCCATCCGACATAATAATAGTTAGTGATTGTTTACCATCGATGGTTGACATTTACATGTCTAGTCGTCTGACAACTGCATACGTTAAAGAACAAAAAACTGAACTCAAAGAAAAATTCAGTAACTAATTATCGTATAAAATTGAAAAAATGTTATTCAAAACTTGTCTTATATTTCCTTGTTATACATGTTTATTTTTGTTTCAACATCCCGGGTGGTTGAATACAGTCGCCGTATACGGACCGTATACGACCGTGTACGGTTCAAATACGGTGGTTATACGGCCGTATATGGTTAAATACGGACCGTATACGTACCGTATTTTACCGTAAACCAGGCCGGTGTTTTACGACCGTATATACGCCGTGTCATATACGGTGTGTTTACGACTCAAATAATATCGTCGTATATGGCCGTATACGGAGCTAAATATCTCCGTAAACACACCGTATTTTTGCTGTATATAATAGCTCTACAGCCTAGAAGTATACCATCAATAGTCTTGTTTGTGTTTGATTAAGATGCATTTTATTGTTCAAATAAAGAATAGTGTTTGACAAAAAAATGAAAAATCAAACAAATGCATTAAAGAGATAGCAAGTACAGTTCAAGAAAAATAACAACAAGTATGTCATACTATATACATAAATAAACACTCATTCATTTTCATATGAGAACGACTATGACAAATAAAATCGAACACATTGCAAACAAAACAATGTATGACATTGTTCATATGATTTTCATCGTTATAACACACAACAAGAAAAAATATTTAAATAAAAGCAAAAACAAACTTTTCATGAACAGAAATAATTCGAAAACAAAAATACCGTACGATATCCAGGGAGCAACTTCACATAATAATAATGTTGTAAAAAATTATGCTTTATCATTCACTGGTGTTGCTGATAGATTAAGAATAGGTATTTGTGTTGGAGATATTGTTGTACTAGCAGATGTATCATCTGTTTCTTGTTGTTGTGTTCGAAGACGTTTTGCTTTTGTTGTATCACGACGTTCTTCTTCAAGTAAAAAATCGCTTAACTTTTTTCGGACCAAATGCTTATAAAAATCTTCATAGTGGTGTTCGTTGATACGATATTTAACACGGATTGCAGCTAAATAAAATAAATCAATCTTACATTTATTTTATGACTATAAATTATGAAACTTGATCGAAAAGAAAAAAACTGAATTGGGCGCCATGACACTTTATTTCATTTTTTTTTAAAACAACAATAACATCAATAATAAGATATATTACGCAAGTTCTACTTACTATTTAATAGTGCAAATTGTTTTGCATCTAATTTTGGTTTTAAATATCGATTACCGACTGTTGATGGTAACATACATGTTTTTAGTTCGAAGTCAGTAAATAAAACTCGTAACAGTCGTCTGCCATAATCACCAGGATTTTTTCCGTTTATGTTGAGTAAATTTTCATCGTGGTGCATCTAAACGAAGGCGAATGGTACAAGCTGTTAACCCAAGAAACACAACCATTACATACTACTTTATCCTGAAATTTATCCTTTTCGTTACGATAGATCGCTAATTGTGACTCTCCCTAAATAAAAAAAAGAACTGTTGTACAAGTAGTCAAAAAAGACTTACAAAACCGGAAATTTGGGACACCTGCCGAAGCTTTTTAGTCACAAAACCCAACTTTTTGTTCACCGACGTTAACAATGAGTGTATTCGATTATCGACACGACTATCAATCATCTTACTTACTTCACCTAAAAATGAAAAGAAAACAATAACTCTACTGTGGTCTTTTATTTCTATAAATAGAATACCAGAAATCTCTTCGTCGTTTTCTTCATCGGCTTCTAGTTCACTCTCTTCATCTTTTTCCTTATTGTTTTTGCGATTAGGAGGTGGTGATTTATGGTATAACTGAATATCCGATTGACTTCGGTGCATATTGTTGTCATGATTATGAGAATCTTAACGCACAAAAAAATACGAAATGAACGATGTAAGTTTTGAAAGCAAATCAATAATACTGGAGTAACTGTGAGGACTTGTCGAAGTTGCACCAAGCTTTGCTCGTGGTGGTTGTGCTTAATACAAATAAATAAAAATTTTATTAGTTATTATTCGTTGAACTGTTCACTAGTTACGTGTTTTACTATATGATTGAACATTTTTCCGTGCAGAAGAAGTCATGAAATGAATCGATGAATCATCTAAAAGATAAATTAACGTCAACTGTAACAAAAACAAAATTCCGATGACAAAATAATCATACTTTCAACGGAGTCAATGTCATCATCGGCTTCATCTTGATTTTCACCAATCAATCGTAAGCTGAATTCAGTTTCACAGTGAGATTTCGTACCTAAAAATAATTTTTTTCGTGCGCTTTAATACCTTTCTTTTTCCTCTAGTCAATTATCTCATAAAGACAATGCTACTTACCACTCGTGATTATTTCACCATCTTTGTCTGTTCCTCCAATAGATATGAGAACTTTTCCATTTGATTGTTCTTTGATACTAGATTTTTTAACAATAAAATCCTCGTTGAATTTGTCAATGTAAATTAAATAATATTCTGGTAACACTGGATCAGATGGTGAATAAATTACTTTCTTCTTAATATGTCTTTTTGTACGTGGATCAAAAGCCATCAAAGTTACACAGAAATTATAAAAATAATTCAATTAATCTAAAATCTAAAGTAAACAAATACTTATCAAGCAATAAAAAGAGTTATTTTTCATTTTATTTCAACAACAATATGATATAATGTATGAATAAATTTCACTTGTTAAAATACTAGTTCAAAATGTATTTGTACAGAAAATAATTAATCATGTTCATTGTAAGACGAAATTGAAGTAACAACTAAACAACTTTTATCTTCAATAGCAATACAATGTTTTGAGACATTTTCCACAGGTATTATGTCATACATACTTGGTTTAGTTTGAAGTACGAAGAAAAATAAATCTAATGCTTTTTTCAAGAGATTGTAATACGTTGATGTTTTAAAGTAATTACTATATAAATGTTTAACTGGATAACGTTGTATTAAAGCGAATGATTTGTCTTGCAATGAGAAAAAGTATTCGATGATACCAAAGTGCTGCTGTTTCATATGATTATCATCGAAATATTCAACGAAATAACTAATTGATTGTTGGCGTTTTTTGTACAATAAAGAGTGAAACATATGTTCATGAATTACGCAACGTCGATAAATTACGATGCATTTGTTTAAATCGTCACAGCTACATAATTTTATATGACACTCGTTTGCATAAATAGTAGCATCAGGAGCTTGATTAGTTGGATCAATTGGTCCATCTTTTAACTTGTGTACGTCATTGCTATGCAAAAAAAAGTCGATGTTGTAATAATGACAGATCAATTCTCCATAAAATTTTGTGCCATGATGATTTGAACTAATGTTACCAATTAAATCCTCTTGACCAAAACAGCCAATGTTACAAAGAGATCCAAAATTTTTATAAATCATCAAATAATGAGCATGAAGGTGCAAAACAAAATTCTGTAAACCGACATAATAATTATCATGATCTTTATAATAATGTAAAAATAATTCGTTTGCTAATGTACTCACATCGCGACCATATGATGATTCAGCATGGAACAAACGAATTGAACATATGAACAAAGCCAAATGTGCTAATTGGTCAATCATTAAATAATCTTGTAACACAGGTAATAAAATATATAATAATAGATTTTTGATTTCTGTAGCTTTAACATGTGCAAAATCATTAATTGGTCTAATTTTACGGCTGAAAAAATGTGGAAATCGTTGTTGTTTTAATTTTATGTCGATTAATCTTCGTTGATCAGGATTTAATTGATGATAAATGTCTTTGATAATTGTTTTTGCATGTCCCAATAATGTGCAATGTAAATAATCGATGATGATACATTCAGGTAATCGTGTGTCTAATATTGTGTGTAAAATACTAACACCACGATGACCAAAAATATCACGATTCTCTTGTGCGGCTTGAACTGATTCTTGTAAATATTTTTCAGGATGACGATATTTAATCGGTAATTTACAACGATATTGACGTTTATTGACGACGTGCACACCTTTTAAATAACATAGCCAACAACACCAATAGCCACCGTGGCTAATAAAATTCAATATTAATCTAATGGCTGGACAGTCACCTGTCACAGCGAAACACTTTAATTTATAATTTAAATTCGGTGAAACATGAATACCTGAAAAATAAGCTTATATGTAAATCTAATAGAACTGGATTGATTAAAAATGTCAGTATCGGCGAATAATAGAAAATTAAAAAAATATTCAACTCATTCTACGTATAGAATCTTGTTAAATTTTCCCGTCTTTTCTTTCGATAAACAGTTCAATCAAATTACTGCTATTAGTGCAATTCACTTCCATTTATTATTTATCCTTACTTTGTGACTTTAAATAATTTAATTTATTGACGATTTCGTGAAGCCATAAATTAATTAATGGTTCAGTATGCCCAATCCAAATCGACATGAGAGGCATATTAAAACGACGATGCCGTAGCTTTGGAGGAAGCTCAACAATAGAGGCACTGAACAACCATAGCTTTAGTTTTGTTGATTTTACCAGACTAATTCCATCCAAATGAAAGATCAAACTAATTAAGTTTTCATCAGGACTAAAAAGATTCAAAACAATATTGAACAAATAAAAAGAAAAACAAGTAGAATATCAAGAAAAAAAATGTTGTTTAACTCACTAATTTTCAACTAACTGTTTATATAACATGCGAAATGGTATATCATTTATCATTGCCGAATTATCAGTATCTAAAAATTTTTCTTTGTATTCTTGAATATATATTGATAAACGTTGAAGTAATGATGATAAAATTTTGCAAAGATCTATGTCAAAAATCGTTGCGATCGTTGTTTGATCTGTTGATTGACATTTTTTACATGTGTTTTCATTACACGAGAATTTTCGCCGACACGAAATGCATACTTTTCTACTTGTGAATAAATCTTCAATGTTCATCATTGTAAGTAATTCTTCTAACGACGACGGCATAAAATTTGGTTCAGGTAATACGGATTTAATCAATGATATTAATTGATTTGATTGTGATTTGCAAATGTTAGCATTACGCAAAAATCGTGTTAAGTTGTGACAATACTTATTTGTCGAGATGTTTGTAAAGTAATGCAGACGTGCTTCGTTTGGATCAGGTAGTGAATCTTGTGTATCAATAAAATCATCATCTTCATCATCATTGAATATATTTGAGTCCGAATCACTTTTACTACCTTGTAAATAATATTCTAAGGTATCAGCATCTTCTATTGAAACAACTTCACTAGCAATCATATCATGGCATAAAGTCTTGACACCTGCCTTAAGATATTCTTCAGCTGTGACTGAAGCGGTTATTGGTATTTGCAGCTGACCTTTCTCCTTCATTTCGCATTTTGAATATTGTGCTGGCGGCGATTGATACTGTTCAAGTAATTTAGCCTCATCTTGATGACGTTTAGTTTGTCGTATTTTTCTTCTAACATCTAAACCATTCTGATATTGTTCTTTTGCAAAAGCCAACGCTATTCGAATTTGTTCGTCCAGTTTTTTATCTAAAACATAATACATATAACGGTGAGATAATCAAGCAAAGGAATTGGAGGATCAAGTTTTCGATAATCAGCTATCATGGTTTTTTCCAGCAGATAAAAAAATAAAATAAAGTCTTACAATTGCAAAATATTATTATACATCATAGAAGCCTCATTTAGCTTAGTGTTTATGCAGAGCCATATGGATATCCATTCTCGTTCGAAGTAAAAGGAAAGTAGCGATAAAGATAAAGTGAATTTTGGATAAAACAAGCATCTTCTAATAAAAATGAACTGTACTAAATGAAAGTAGAACGGTAATGAATTCTATAAAGAATTGGAAATAACACGTCCACTTGAACCAGTACATACGAAAAATATCGCCTTTGTCTATCGGGCGGTTTATATGACCTCCAATAATAAGGCGATATCAGTAACGATTATAACATACTAGTTGGGAGTATAGATTTCGATAACTTATAGTTTGCACAGATGTCGCTAGGAGTACTTACAACCGACTAATGTATTTTGAATTTAAATTTGAACAAAAGTAAAAATCGATTTGCGTACGTTTAAAATTTAAAAGTTTCTTAAAATAATCCAATAAAATTTAAATTTGTAAAATATGAATCTAAATGTTTTTAAATTTATTTCTGACTTCGTTAATTTTGGTAAATGTAATCGTTGGCTCTTAAGATGTCGCTGTCGTCGGTGTATAGAACAAACTGAATACTTTAAAACATTTGTTAAGAAAAGTACTATGATTCTAGAATAAAGATTATAAAGACTACTTCAAAAATTAATTTGAGTCTGATTACAAATATAGATTTTTGTTGCCGTTGTAATTCTCATCATCGGAGTACTAAACGTAAGCATTTACGGTACCGTATACGACTCTCTCATAACGAATGTTCCAATTGAACAAGGATTATAGTGACATAGCAACTCAGATTTACAAAATACCTTTATAGATATCATTACTACGAATAAATGCTGTCAACATGTAACGGAAATTTTTATTTGAAAAATTAAGGCCTAGAGAAAATTAAATTCTTTATAAAATCACGTGTTTCACTACATAATAATTATCTTCCCTCAACAACATAAGATGGTAGCATTACATGTTCAATTTTCGTGCAGGATGAAAAACAAAATTTTTCTTGTCGTTCTGTGGCTATACACTGCATACGTCGACATATACATACCGAAAGTATTGTTTTCTAATTGAACTTGCTTAATTTTTCAAATAAAAATTTCCGTTAGATTTTCATGAATGAAAATCAAAAAGAATGATCCATCTATAGAAAAGAAAAACTCCAATAATAACTAGCAATTAATTGTTCTTTTGTATGAATATTTTTGAAAACAAATGACATGGTTCGATTCAGTTTCTTGTCTTCTATTTAATGATGCATGTTGAATTGGATATTTACCTTATGAAGTTTGAACAAATAAAGAATTTCTAAACAATCTAGGCGTTCTAGATATTTGAGATTTTCAGTTTCAACAATGTTGTTTTTACTTTTAAAGCACAATAGTGTATAAGAAATTGTTTCTTTATCTAATGATGCACGATTCGAAATATTTTCATGCAAGACGAAGATACAATAAACAGAAAATTAAGTGTACGAGTAATTTTTTGTATAAAAAATAACAAGCGGGTTCGCTTAATAAACCTTTCAAAATAAATGAGAACATTTTCAAAAAGAGTTTTTTTTCTCGATCAAAATAAAAACTTAATTCAACATATGGATTACTCTCGGTTCGTCCCCAACTCGTCCCCAATTCGTCCCCAATTCGTCCCCTCTGCACTAATTGACTCTCAATTCGTCCCCCACAAAATTCTTTCCTAGTTGATTGATTCTCAATTCGTCCCC
>OENM01002821.1:0-10650 GCA_900239745.1 Rotaria magnacalcarata
CACCCACACCTGCACCCACACCCTCAAGATCGGAATCCGATACATATCCGATCGTATCCTACTCTGGGATCCAATACGCCAAAAAAGTCTGCTATAGTCAACCTCTAAAAAGCTTTTTGCATTAAATAGAATTTTGATAATTTTTTAAAACTCCCCAGTGGGATCCGTCAATAATTCCGAAATCCAGAATCCAATTGAATTTCCTCTGTTAGTAGGATATTATAGGATCCGATAGAATTCGTCGTCGGATTAGTGGACCTGGGCAGTCTTGTCCGCATTTCTTTCCGTTCAGCTTAGATCAGAAGGAAAAAGCTTCAAAGTTTTATACAACTGTGGGCAACGCTAGCTTTAAATATTGAACTACGTAATATAATCTATGTTTCGAAGTAGTATACAGGATTTGTTCAAAAATTTTTGTCATTTATCACAAAAAATACAAAGAATCCATCGCATAAATGCAGCATAAATAGAAAAATGCTTCTCATCTTAATAATTACTATTGATAAATTCAACTCAAATGGTAGTAATACATTTTTATTATTGCTCATCTATGCATCGCTTTTCGGATGCACGGCAGTTTATACTTTATTTTGACTGCATTTTTATTCTTACTCTCATAACACAGTTATCAATATTTTTTAAAGAAATGTGATCACCGAATACTGAAAAGCAATTTAACATTTAAGAAGGGATCAGTCGAACAAAATGTAATGCATATCAAACGTTGTACGAGAATGCATTATTCACATTCGCAATGAACATTTACTTTATCTAACTGTTTAAATTCGTAAGCAGACATTCGATCTGTTTCATTTGAGAAAAATTCAGTTGTTTCTTACAAGACAAAATGAGATATTTGATTGTTTGTAAATTGATGAATGTCTGTCAAGTAATTTCTTTAACAAAAACAAAATCAAAATCAAATAGTAAACTGGAATCATCAAATAAAAATACCTCTTGTCATGTATTGGTGTTATTTATGGGATGTCAAAATCTCGAATTTACTACTAGAAACAACTCTTTTTTAGGAAACTTGCCTATGGCATTGGCACCAATACATGAAATTTGAATTGTATGTTAAGTCGGAAGCCTAATTCGACGAAATCTTCCATGTGCAAATTCAAGATCATATTAATCGTTTAATATTGGCCATAAATGGATCCAATTAAGTTAAGTAATTATATTAATAAGTAAAGCTTTTTTGGAACAACATGAGTCAAAATTTATATTCAAAATCACTTTATTGAGAAAACTAGAAAAATAAATCTAATCAAAAGCATCTAATTTCATGTGTTAAGTCTATAATAGGTTAAAAATGGTATTCATGTAATCTGCTACGTTAGATTGCTAGAAAACGTGCACGATTTTATGTTAAACACGACATTCAGTTACACCTTTATACTATCTAGCAAAACAGTTTAGTAATAATTGAATTAATAATATAACGTTGTTTCTCCCATTAATATTCAATTGGAAAAAAATTCATTGGATAGTTTGATCTTATAGATAGTGCTAAAGAAAGACTAATTATACGCATAAAATCAAATTCAAACAATTATCGTTACATTCCCTAGACTGAAAGGATAGGGTCTAGAATCCGTAATTCACTCGTGTCTGTCTGTCTGTAACAATGCCATAAATGACCATGTTTATGGCACGATTGACCATTTCTGTGACACAAACGTCCATTTTCATGGCACAAAGGGCCATTTTTATGGTAGAAATGACTATTTCTATACCACAAATTACCGTTGGTATGGCACAGACTCCAATTTCTGTGGCACAAATAATCATTTTCATGGGACATATTATTGGTGAATCCCCTGAGGGGAGAGGGGAGCACGCGGAGTAGTCCCTTATAATGACGAAGCAGGTGAAGGGGGCTGCCAGAGTTCCCATTAGGAACTTTTATCCCTCCATGGCTAAATTTTTTAACGGCGTGCTCCAGTACCTAGGTGAAACTCAAGCTCTTTCTCCTCTGAAAGATATTTAAGCCCCCTGATGAGAACTGCCAACAGTGTATTCTATTAGTTAGGAGGCTGAGAGCTCTCCCCTCGCTTGATCAGAAGCAAAATCGTGGTTCAGGTACTGCTTCGCACGTGTCTTCCCGTGTTTATTTTGGTTGCGTTTTTTATTCATGGTTCTTGGAAAATTTTCATTTTCTTCTTACCGGCACCTCACTTTCACTTATTCATCTTCTGCATTTATGGTCTCGATTAAATTTATCCATTCATATTTTTGGAAATTTCAGGATCTGTGACGGAAACTACCGACGAAGTCAGAGGTTCATATATTTGCATCTGAGAGTTCTGTCAGTCTAGGGCTTAGTCAATCAATTTTCAATTCATGCTACTTGTTGTTCTTGGTGTATGGAATGTTTTTAGCGATGTACATTCCAACAAAAAATAAATAGAAAATAGCAATCATTAACAATTGCGAGTATTTTTTTTACTGTGATAGAATTATCATTATGTGGAACAGTTTTTTCTCCAACAGGTACATCTAACTTTTTTTAAGTATCATTTAAAAAACTTCTTGCTAGTTTACTTATGCTATATCGCTTTCTAGTGTCGAACATAAAAGCATCAATGGTACATGATTTTAAATAGCTGCTACCTCCTCCCCACTCCCCCCCCCCTGGAAAATTTTTACGGTGGTACATAATAGAAGACCCGGGGTCTTCTATTATGGGGGATGGGGGATTAGTGCTTCATTGACTTCGTTGTTGATATTTAATGGTTCACGATAAAAAAATTTTTGCTATTTTATTAGTTAAGAGCCACCAAGTCTATTGTCTGCCTACATTCATCTCGTGACGATTGGATAATGGTAAAAGGAGGATTCGTAATTTCATTGGCTCACTGTACGAAGCTGAGGTGAGCAACACAATGTTTCTTGTGTTTATATGTTGTGCTCACTTCAATTGATCGAATTATGGTAACAAAAAATTGAAATACAATGAATTTCAAAACATGTTTCTGTTTCAACCAATCATATCATTTCTTTTGATGCGCTATAACTCACATCAAATTAGCCATGCAAGTAGCGTCCATGTATATTTCTTGTCAGCTTTACATTTTTTCTTTTTCTTTTCTTGTTTGCACATTAATAAAAAATAAAAAATAAAAACTATCAACGTAGGTGTATGTACATTTTTTAATCAATATGGAAACACCATTTTCACCACCCGTCCTATATTTAACCGATGATGATAATGATGATGATAATCTAACAGAACATCATACGCTTTACGGTAGCTCATTGAAAAATACAATCAATGAAAATTTACCTCATAAAAAACGAAAATTAACAAATTCAAATGCTCAGATGAATCCATCAATGTTGCACTGGTCGAAACGACAACGAAATGACAATTGTCTACCGCAACAACAAGCAGCTAGAAATTTCTTTGGTCATGAACCAGAAACAATAGTTATTGATCCAGATGAATCTATAGTTGGAACTGAAGAATCTCATTCGTTTATTGCATTTGATTGGACTAATGACACACGTCCTGCTCCTAGAACATATTCATATCCCATTCAACCGACACCTCGACTAGCTATTCCACCACAAAATACTGTGATGAATATTTCGAAACATCATATAAATCAATCAGATACGCATCCATTGATGTCAATAATTCATCAAAACGACAAGTATATACCATCGGCGCGAAATAAATCAATTATTTTTCCGATACCCTCAACTTCATCACCACCATTACCATTACCTTTACCTGCATCAACATCAGCATTTACTCGACCTTCTATACAACGTGTTCCAGCAACAAAGACTATTCGAGTTCCTTATACACATTCCGTGAGTCAAAATTTTTTATTCTATTTGATGAATCAAATGTACATATTTGCTGAGTTAAACAGGGGGCACCTATCTATATCTATCAGTTTGTTTTGTGACTGTTTGTCGAATAAGTCAAGCGAATCCATTCATAAATTAATTCGTATATGATAGTAATAGTCACGTGAGGTAAATCATTCGATCCTTTTTACGAGAATGGAAACATCTAATTAATCATGTCACATTAGATGCATGAAAATAATTTCATCCATATCAAAATCAAAATAAAATATTCATTTTTCGAATTATCATTCAAGTTCTCTCATTGATAGCCGATTCGAATGCAAAGCTGCAATTTTTTTCCATACTTCCACTAGATGAGCATAAGCGCATTCATTGTCTTGTATAGCTATAGTTAGAAGCAAATACCGCTATAATTGAATAGGATCGTAGTATGATATATATTAAATAAATATGCTGGTGTGATAAACAGAAAAAATTGTAGAGCTTACACACTAAGTTTAAATGTGTCGTGATTTGCGACACAATGTACGCCACATTCGATTGCGGCATCAGGTGCTCGTTGCGACATATTATCTTCAGCGATGGTACGACACATACGACACATTCTGAAAACGTCTTTTTGAACTCACTAGTCAGAAATTTATTTTTATTTTTATCAAAAATATCATGATAATTTTTTCGATTTTGGTCTATTTGAACAGTTTCATTTCTGAAAACTCAAACAGGTCAGATCTTGAGATCTGTACAGTCTCGAGTCGGCTCGGTTTTTACCAGACCATTTCCGGGTAGTACCATCTCGATCAATGACCAAGATAGGCATTTTCTCGACTACTTATTAATCAAGTAATAACCTAAATAATATTTAAATGAAAATACATAACTTTCGTATGTTCAATCGAGTTTTCTATATAGGATCTTTTACGCAAAATAAAAGGGTGAATACATCGTCGACACACAGAACGAGACAAATTTTTTAGCGGCACTTTCTGTTACGACATATTTTCGACACTGAACCTACGACACTATTACTCGCAACACATATATGCGACACATTTTTATTTAGAGTGTATTGTTGGAAGTTAAAAAAACTAACACACAGAACTCGATAGCGATTTTGTAACTTTTAATTATGTTAATAAGTATTTTGTATCAACATCCTTTACTTAAGTGAATTCTTCCTGTTTCAAACTGTCACAAAAGCTTTTTTAATTATATACAATTTCAAATGAAATTTTTGAATGAATCGATATTAAAATGACTGTTTCTAATAGATATGTCTCTACTTTAGACATCAGTACCACCCGTAGTAGTTCATCACCGAACAGAACCCATATTTTCACCAGCATTTCATCCATCTTCATCAATTCCAATAATAAATGCGCCACCAACAACAGAAATTCGCCGTCAAACAATTAATAGCAATGCTGTTTTATCAGCATTTTATGATTCAAAATGTTATCGATGTAATATTTGTCGATTTAAAACTGTCACTAGGTACTGTAATTAACTATTTTTCTTTTTGAAATTAATTCATTTTATTATTTAGTTCGATTCTTCTTCAACATCTATTTACACATATATTTTTTTGTCGTCAATGCTCATTTTATACCTATTCACAACACGGTTTATACCAACATATATTCGAAAAGCATAGTTTGAATTTTCATAATGATACTATTGATCCAAAAACTTTAGATTTACTCTATGTAACACGTTGTCAAGACGGTACCTTTGCTTTATGTATGGATTCATCAGCATCCAAAACAACAATTTATACATCAGCAGTCGTAGCAAATAATGATAAACCATTTAACAATTCAACAGCAGCAGCAGCAGCAGCAACGACAACAACAGTTAATAGTAAAAAACCAAAATGTAAACCTGTAAAGAAAAAAGAGTCCAAACCAAAAAAGAAAGAACATAATGATATTGTAATTTTATCAGAAAAAGCGGATGCGAATTCTCAACCATCAACATCAACAACAAAACATTCAACGTTTATAGAAAAACAAGCACATAGATATGTTGTCATGAAACATCGTCGTTATTTTTCAATGAGACATTCTCTATGTTTACATTCATTAACATTAGAATATAAAATATGTCGAGAAGATGCTGTTCGCCATATATGTAAAACACAAGGACCTTTAAAAAGACGAAAAATTAAATCAAAACTAAAATTATTAACATTCATCGATGATATCGCAAATTGTTTGAAAACAATTATAAATGATATTGTCGATATAGAAGATAACAGGTTAGAAACAATTGAATTCTTATATTTTCTCAACTAACGGTTCCGAAAGACACATATATATGCGAAAATTTGTAAAAATATTTTTCTTTATTAGGATTCAAGTACTATATTTGGATTCTTTAGTGTTATTGCAGTATCTTTGATAACTATAGAACCTTGAGTTAGATGAATTCAAAATGTTACTTAGAAAGAAAAAGAATTGATTGTATTTCATTAAGAACACCATTAAATATAAATATTCAGTACCTTAATTTAGAGTCGTAATGTTCTGCCGCCTATAAGTCCCCATAAAATTGACATTGAATAGCTAAAACAAATAGGACGACAGTTTTTATCGAACACATTTTTATTTGAATACCAATGAAATTTTATTCTAAATAATTCTAGAGATTCCCATGGTTTAATTTATAAATTACCTAGCAATCTTATCAATTTGATATTTCCGACTGCTGACCTGAATAGAATAACACATCAATTGAAATTAAATAATAGATATGATATAACTACTGAACAAAACGAACAATATGATTCTGAAAATTCCATATTTACAAATAATCAACACATTTTCCTCTTGTCTGCATCGGAAACATTTCAAAGTGAACAATCGATTATTACTTCATTGCGTACATCAATAACGAATAGTGATTCAGATGTGCTAAAGACACCACTTCATTCATTACCAATATCACATGATAATACTGCTCGATTTTTAAAAGGAACTACAAGTAAACTATTATTTCAAAATTGTTTTTAAATTTTAACATTGTGATTTTTTCAGAACCTCTACTACCAACGCGTAATCCGACGTCAAAACCATCATCAGGTAAGAATCAAATTAAATCAAGATGATCGAGAATGTTGGGTGAAATTGAATCCTGGACATTCTTTTCTTCTTTTTGGCTTTGTTATAATCAGTCAACAATTGTTCTGCCCGCCATACTAACAGTTCTAACACATAGTTCTACTAATATTCTTCTATTTAATACTTTTTCTATATTACTTTAGACCCTGAATCGAATCGTATTGTTGTGAGACAATCATCTGAACATTCGAATTCTTCATCGACATCGCCAATAATTGATAGAAATAATAATTCTGTGATATCACCAAAATCAAAAGTATCTTCGATACCGAGTGTTATCGTTCTCGACTAAACTTTTGCCTTCCCAACTCAAACAGGTACGATTGAATCATAACCATATATGGTCGTTTACAGCCATATACAAAGTCCATAATCGTCGTCCTGGATTACTGCAAGTTTTTAAAAACTTTTGTTGTACGATTTTTATGTTTAACATTTGGAATTTGTTTTCTGTGATATATAAAAATATTTGAATGTACAAATATTTCCTTTATTACTTTCAAACAAGAAAATTAATCCACTTGATTATAAGCGTTTTTTTATTCATTTGAATTTCTTATTTTTTTAATTAGTAATCAGATAAAGGAAATAAATTTAACGTCTGTTAATACTTTTAACGAAAAGAACAGTTTGTTATGGATCCTGAGTCGACAAAGCAGTGACAAAAATTGAAACAACAGTAAATGCTACGTGATCAGTCTTCTGGTTTTTGGATGGGATTAGAGATAGAGTTGATATTACTAGATAGATAAAATGATTCCTTGTCGAATTGCATATTCAGTTATTCTTGAAAACTGGCAAGTGTGATCAAATTGTTTCTAAATATCTTTGAATAATAATAACAGAGTTTATTTTTACATCAAAGCCTAGTAAATGAGAAAAAAATGTTTTTATGTGACAAAAATCATACGTAAAATTAAACGTATGCTGCAATTGACAAATAAATTACGGCAGAGAAAGACACAACTAAAAGAACGTAATAGAAAAAAAGAAGAAAAGAGAAAGAATGGAAGAAAAATTCAAGCTCGGATCGGTCGGCTACATAAACGGGACTGGTCCTACCGATAAAAAAACATATATGCCAAACTTGAAACTTGCAAGTTGAAAATTTCAATTTCAATTTCAATTGAATTCAAGTTTCAAGTTTGACACCACTGAATCTCTGATGGTTTACTTCAAAATTCGACCAATAACTTATGATGAGCGATGAATGAAAAATTGAGATAAGTAGTTATTGATCCTTGCTATAGTATTTTTCTATGCCAAATATATACAACACTTGATTAGATAATCTTTAAGAAAATTTCATGCATGAATATTCCGTTTGAAAGAACGAAACAAATAGTTGAATCTCAAATAAATCTTTCCATTCGAGATTACTGTTTCTCTGTTTGTAGATTTATTTTTTTCAAGTTCGAAGAGTTATGAAGCACCGTGCATATGTAGCGAAGTATAATAATATCTTAACTATCCCATGAAGTTGTTCTGGTATTGATAGGTAACGCAAGTTTGATTAATGGCTGTATCAAATAATGATAAGAGTTGAATTAGACCACCTCCTGTTGATACAAATTGACGATTTAAATCTGGCCACCATCCTATACGTACGTCATCTAGGCCAGTATTGTAAGCAGCATTCGTTCGAGTAAGGCACTGTGGTGACAGTAAATCGAGATAAACACATAGTTGTACATTTATATTATTGTATGTGACACACATCTGGTGGAAAGCTCCGTCATAGAGTGTGCTCTGACCAACATAAATATCATTATTGTCATACGCACCACACATGCCATACAAAGGGACGTGACTGGCATCGATAACAGATAAAGCAAACTGCTGATTGCATCCTCCAGTCGTAGTTGAAAGAGCTGAGTCGATTGAAAATATGATATTGTCAGCATTCGATGGACTGGCTCGAAACCACACACAACCACTGCGACTAAGATCACCACTAATTATTGTATTAGCACCCGAATATGTCAAATAAGTTCCTTGTATAAAGGAAGGCATTGCCCAAAATGGTGTACATATCGGGGCTAAATAAAAATACAGTAAATCTCCTCTAACATGAACACTATCGGGATCGACTTAAATCGTTCCCATTAACAGACGGATCATTTAAGAGGATTTTTTTAGAAAAAAAGGAAGAAAATAGGATCCATGGTGTTGTCCGTTTTTCACTAAGACATCTACTCTAATTGATTCAATTCTAGTTTTATCACGAGTTTTCGTTTTACCTATGAAAGATTTTTCGACATTCTTGACTTCTCAAGATGTATTTACAATTTACAATCTACTGGCTTTAGTGTGTTTGAAAAAAAAGAGCACAACTCACCATCAAACCAACTAGATACAGTTTCACTTTGTTTTATAAATGACAAAATCCTTCAATATTCAAATTATAGTGATTAATTTGTAAGACAGGGAGCGGGAAATTGTTCACAGTCAAAATGATTGGGTGATCACACTCTAAATTAAAATGTGTCGCATATATGTGTTGCGGGTAATAGTGTCGTAGGTTCAGTGTCGAAAATATGTCGCAACAGAAAGTGTCGCTAAAAAATTTGTCTCGTTCTGTGTGTCGACTATCGATTCACCCTTTTCTTTTGTGTAAAACACCNTATATAGAGAACTCGATTGAACATACGAAAGTTATGTATTTTCATTTAAATATTTTTTAGAATATTTCTCGATTAATAATTATTCGAGAGAATGCCTATCTTGATCATTGATCGAGGTGGAACTACCCGAAAATGGTCTGGTAAAAATCGGACCGACTCGATACCGGACAGATCTCAAGATCTGACCTGTGTGAGTTTTCAGAAATGAAACTGTTGAAATAGACCAAAATAGAAAAAATTATCATAACCTTTTTGAAAAAATAAAAAAATTTCTTGCCAGTGGGTTCAAAAAAACGTTTTCAGAATGTGTCGCATGTGTCGTACAAAATGTGTTGTGCCATCGCTGGTGATAATATGTCGCAACGAGCACCTGATGTTGCACTCGAATGTGTCGTACATTGTGTCGCAAATCACGACACATGCGACACATTAAAACTTAGTGTGCTTAGTCGAGGTGATCGATAAGATAATTTTTACTGTAGGCATAGCAGGTGATGTCCATCAATTATTCACATGGTTGTCACATAGGGCGAGTTAAGCTTCCAGTCCAATCCAATAACTTCTAAGATCGAATTTCGATTTGAAAAGGAAATTCCCTACTTCTGAAATATGCCACTACGAAGGGTAAAATTTAGAAATTTTCGGTAGATAATTTACAAAAACTACTTAAAAAATTGTCGATGTTAGTTCACCAATACCTGTATTTTAAAAAAGAAAAACTTGGAAATTTTCAAAATCGTCAAGTCATCATAATTTCCCGATTTCTGGGCACTGTTAAATTAAAATGAGAAGAACTCCGTTTCTACTTTTCAGCTGTTCGCTTAGAATACGAATAAAAAAGCTGTTAGCGCAATCCCTGTGGGATTAAAATGTGAAACGCGATGGAACTCCTTTACTGGATCCTGTCTATCACGGTCTGTGAGTCTTTGTAGTTTTTCTGTCACTGTCTGTCATCATATATGCAGTCTTTCGGCCACGATCTGTGTTTTGATCTATGAAGTCGATAGAGACCATCACAGGCCGGGACAGAGAAATTAATTAATTAGCTAAATAATTTCTCTGTCCCGGTCTGTGTGTGTGAG
>OENM01002822.1:0-13924 GCA_900239745.1 Rotaria magnacalcarata
GATGTGCCTCGATAGAGTCGCTATATATCATCGATAAATAGGTATATTAAATAAGATCAATTATAGAATGTTAAGAATAGAAACTGAAGTTAGCTAAAGTTGGAAAAAAGTTAGAATAATAGCTATTTCGTTAATCAATTTCGTCAGTTTATCATGACAGAGAGAAGAGGCAACATTTTTCTTTCGCGAGCATGTGCTAAGATTATACATTCTGGCTACATTNTACATTATAGTGGTTCTTTCTCAGTTCTGATTGATGCATTAAAATTATAAGTGAAGACGCACATACATTTAAAATAAAGTTAATACTGTATTAATTCTGTAGTGTAGATGGGGTCTAATAATAAATCAATTGATTACAATTCTCCTCACAAAGCGACGGGTTGGATAACTAAACCAATTATAATTCAATCTATTGTATATCGATGATATAAAACACTTATTATTCCAATTTCTAGCGATATCTATATATGACAATAGAAAAATCTTCATCAAATATCGGGCCGGGCGGCCAATTTCGAGGCCTGCTGCCTATGTAACTGCAATTTGTTTTACGGACATAAGTATTTTCACCGTTATAATTCTTCGATATATTTCATCACTATCTTCATAAACATGATCATATGTACAGTACGAAAAACGTTTTCTTTTTGATTTTTGTGGGGATGTGGGTGTGAGTACTGTTCTTCTTCCCACAACCACAACATTGTCTTGGATCCTATCTTGGTTATCTGTAATTGCACAACGTGTTGTAACCGTTTCTTTTACATTTACACAATGATAAACAACATAGATTTTGACATTTCTATCCAGCAGTGTGCACGAAAGACGTTAACACAAAGCACAACAAAGTATGAGTGCAAGTAGCGATCCGCTTTCGGACTTTGTTGAAATCAACCGTCGTTTGTGGAACGACAAGGTTGATTATCATGTTGTCTCGCCGATGTATGATGTTCCTGGATTTCTTCGAGGTAAGAACACATTGAACTCGATTGAACTCGATCTACTAGGAGAAATACAAGGAAAACGTATAATCCATTTGCAATGTCATTTTGGACTTGATACTCTTTCGCTCGCTCGAAACGGTGCAAAACAAGTTATTGGAGTTGATCTGTCCGAACGAACAATTGCAAAAGCGCAAGAACTAGCGATTGCTGTGAACCTATCAACATCTGCTCGCTTTATCTGTTGCAACATCTATGACATACATCATCATTTACCATTAGATCAACCCGACGAGCTTTTCGATATTGTCTTCGCCTCTTATGGTACGGTTAATTGGTTGCCCGATATCAATCGATGGGCTCAAGTGGTTTCCAGCTGTTTAAAACCCGATGGAATCTTTGTCATGGTTGAATTCCATCCAGTCTTGGATATGTTCAACTATTCATATACGCACATCGAACAGTCATACTTCAACCAAGGTCCAATCGTCAATGAGTTTGAAGGTACTTACGCCGATCGCACTGCTCCAATTCGGAATCAAAGTGTGGAATGGTGTCATCCTCTGAGCGATGTGATTCAAGCACTCATTCAGAATGGACTGCGACTTGATACTATCAAGGAATTCGACTATTCGCCGTACGACTCGTTTGCCAATTCAGTGAAGACAGATGAAGGATTCTATCAGATCAAAGGTTTAGAAAAGAAAATACCGATAGTATACGCCTTGAAAGCTACCAAGTCTAAATAAGTTTTTAAAATGATGTTACTCTAATAAATACTCAGTGATAAGCATATAGATGTTAACATTAGAAGCATTTCATCATTAGAGATCTCAATTCAGCCTCACTATAAAGCGATAGCACGACACTCATATCCGATAAACCAATGGTCACTGTCCATTGCATGTCATAAACAGTAAACCGTCCTAATATTGTATACTCAGCAAACTTTTCGACACGCCAAGACAACATCATATCAGGTGAAACTGTACTTCATATGATCCCTTCTTTCTATTTGAAAGCGTAGTTGAGATAGCCGTCCTTTTACATTTTGCAAGACATAAGAACGCTCTCTGGTTTTAGATTCAATTATCCCTACACTGCATGATTATGAATACTTGTATAGCTTCAGGATTTCAAGTCCATTTCAACTCTGGAAATCTGAAGGAAATAATTCAAAATTAAAATTAATTGAACCTGAGTAGTCAGAAGCCGAAAACTCGAAAATGGTGAAACCATGATAAGTCTAGGGAAATGCACTAGAACGCTGATATACCGACAACTTTTGATTGATAAAAATTTTTATACGGAATACTATGGCATATTTTGAATAAAACATATCCCAATGTCGAACGAAGTGACCTCGCTGCGTGTACGACGCATTGCTACGCCTAAATTCGTATGTCATGCGTGAATCGAACGAGCACCGAACTTTCTGCGTGTAATCAGGCAATGGTTGCATAAGCCTATATAAGAGAAAACTGTTTGATTCAGTAGGTGTGATACAAAATGATAGAATACAATTTTAAAGTAATTATCGTGTTAATAGATTAATCATAACTAACTCTGATTTAAATATATTGCCTCACAATATAAAAATTTATTTCGTTTATTTTAAAAAATTAAATTGAAAAGGTTATTTTCGACTGTGAAAAATATTTTATAACTTTTGTGTGGAAATTCTTAGAAGATCACTGCTATTCGAATAATATTATTTAAATTTAATTACGTACTATCATTGAAATGATCTTTGCGTTGATTAGAGTGAGTAAAATTAATTTGAAAAGATCGTTCGTTTTTATACTCATATTGAATCACCTTTGGTTTGTTGTGTAACGATTTCTGATAGTAGAAGTCCTTGCATTGATAGATGGAACTATTCTTTGTTTCATTTCTTTCTTTCATGAACCATGCTATTTATTTATCAAATATTAGAGAAATATATTGTATATTGAGCTCGCAAATGACAGAATACATCGTGTATACAAAATAGCACTTAGAGCCAATTTCGACGTCATTAGAGATGGTATTAACTTAGAAGGATCGTATCCAATTGACTTAAACATAGTGCAGTCAAAACTCAAACTTGATGCCTCCATTGAAAGCAAATGAAGCAGGCATTTTAAATTGATTATGTTATACTATATACTAAATTTCATTTGAAATACGCATTTTCCGAGTACATAGACTGTTGTATCTTTGAGGGAAAATTGTTTTTCTAAAACTCACCTCAGCGGCTTCTATGGTGGCTTGTAATAATTGATTAAGAATTTTATTCATTCCTTTATTATCTGAACGAATTTGGTTAGGTGTAGAGAGCAGAGCGATTGCCATTGATATGACAAGATTAGTATCATCATCGAGCGCGTTGCTATTCTCGCTTGGAATATTTTTCAAAACGTGAAGGCCATCGAATTTGTTTATTTCATCGGCACCATCATCATGTCGAGATATATTATGAATGATGTTAATGATTGATTGAGTTGCGTACAAGGGAAGTCCTACTATTTCCAAACATGATAGCATGGCTTTAGTAAGACCGATACCTAGAACCCATGGCACAATAATTGTTCGATCGGACATATTCCAAAAGAAATTTAAAATTAAAGTTGTTGTCTGATCTTCGATAACTGTTGGTTCTTCAGTGTCATTTATAATTTGTAGATTGCGTTCTACTCGCTTATACATGGTAGAAAATAGATTACTGTATTTGTTTGAAGAACTATCACTATTCGTAAATGGAGCAACGAAAATCTGTTCATATGCTAAACATAAAAGCATATTGGTTAAACATTTGTAAACTTCTTTGCGCGGTATTTCTAAATGTGAATCATTGTTTAAATAAGAAAAAATTTGTCGTTTACACAGTAGATCGAGTACTGCCAATGCAATCCGGTGTTTAAGCAAGTTTTCATATGCTGCAGAAACCATAGTTTGAATCATTGTTAAAACATGACGAAGCAATTCAAGACAATTTTGAAAATCATTAATACAAGTAAAAGTTGTTTTTTCAACAATATCAATGAATTCACGGTATGGTGGAAAAAGGCAGAAAGGAAAAATATCGAAAGGCAAAAATGTCGAAAATCAAAATATCGAAAACAAAAATAATGCAAATGTAGACAAATAGAAAGATTGAAAACGAGAGTATATTGAAGCAGAAATCTTTCTCATCCTTAATTTCAATTTTACAGATTTATTTTCACCTCATATTCTTGTTTTCGACATTTTTATTTTCGATATTTTTCCTTTCGACGTTTTTCCTTTCTGCCTTTTTCCATCCATTCGAATTCACCACATAATGGTAGAGCTTTGTTGATTAATTCTTGAATATTACTATCATTTTCGACAACTTGTTGAAATTTTTCTACTAGTGTCTGGAGTACTGCATCCGATTCCGTCGTTTGCTCAGTTTCTTCTGAATTCACCTCATCCACATACTGTTGATAAACTTGAATAATGTTTTCTATGCCATTGTTTTCACCTTCATGATGCGCGGAAGAAATTTCACTGTCTTGATTGTCACTCATACCGTAAAAACGAATCAATAACTAATACAGATATATGTAATATATTTTGCGAAACACAATCTACAAGGAATGTTGAAGTATAAACAATTGAAAATTTACATTTACATCTCACACAGACGCCATGGCAGACAGGATCGAAGGATCATTATAGATTATGATAGACATCTTATCAACGCACATCTCTGTTATAGACACGAATATGGTGTCCTCATAGATAATGCATTAGTAATCGGAAGCCAATGTCTACTGCTAGATGGTTATGAAAGACCATTGAAGGTAAGAATGCTTGTGTATGACTCTTACGACACTCACTGTAACATATTCAGAATGTTATCTTTCATCGTCTACATACACTTGCAGTACTGTTGGAATTAACATAACAGAATAACTGTTGCAGAAAACCTTGAATTACAGTATCTGCATTAGCAGCGTTTAATAATGTAACGAAGAACTTCTAACACTTTTATACGTAAAAAAAACGCTGAATTTTGATATTTTTTCTCCCTGGTGAGCGAACGACGGACAGCTTCTTCTATTTCAACGAGGGAGAAACAATGACACCATAAAAAGAAGTAAAAATATAGAAAATATTCACGCGTCGATGAGAAATAAGAGCAGAGAAAGAGAGAACCGAAGAGAATGAATTTAAATTTTCTCTACTTTTGTAGTAACAAAAAATATGATTTTGTTCACTGAAGGAATAAAAGAAACATTTACGCATTTTATATTTTAGAAAAGTTAAAAATGAAACGCATTACTTTAGTGCTAATCATATATCATAATAATGAACCGCTTGCTATTTCATTTTGAAAATCAGATTGAACTACATTGTAAAAAATTGTTAGTGCAATTTCTGTGGAACTAAAACGTAAGAAACGATAGATCTAGAGATATTGTATCTCAATATATTCTACAATGTATATTTCGGTTTTCTAATTCAAAAATACTCGTAGTGTATGTCCATGATGACAGATATTAATCATAATGCATTACAGTGAGTTAGGAAAGAGGGCCCAATATATGTGTTTTAAAGTCAATCATTTTTCATAACAATCTAGCTGTAGATTTTGGCTGCTGACTATGTCTCTAAAGAACTGTCGAGGAGAGATTGGGGTGTGGGGTATTAATGATGGTATCATGACACAGGTGAATACGCTCGTTTTCATTACTTCGACGTCTTGGAGTTGTAAGTTTTACAATTTATTTCCAATCGTATTTAACAACAGCAGTAATCAGAAATCAGTAATTTAATCAGGAAAACTTAAGTAACAAAGTTTTCACTGCATAAATGGTCTAGAATTTCATCTCTCGTTTTTTAATGAATAGTGACTAATAAATAGAAAACCAAGTTATTTTTTCTCTAATGTCGAAAAAAGGATTTTGTTTTCATAATCTATCATATAATTCATTACTAGAGATGATCTAAACAAAAAAAACGAAATTAAGATGGAGTTTATTTTTATGCTACATACTTTCGAAAAATTCTGAAATGTGTCTGATAACTGTATGGAAATGCTTAATTTGCTATAGTACTAGGATTTAAAAACTCGAGAATGCTTTAAATCCTTGGGATTTCGTGATAGATAAGTGAGATATCTTGCTATAGCATCCAACAATACTATTCTGTGCAACTTTTCATGAGATCAAGTTGAGTTAAACTTTGGAATTATTGAAATCTATGATGTTCTCTTTCCGTTGTTGTTGGCATAGCTTGCCTTTTTTTCGAAGACAATAAATACTCAAGCACCTTTCAGATCGAATTGTAATTTTTACAGATTTCTATTCTTGTCGATGCTTCAACTACTTTTTTTTCTACCAGATGACATTTTTTTTTCAATAAGAGATGAATGGATTGTTTGTTGTCAAGCAGTTAAAAACGCAGCAACACGTTGCTTCTCTAAAGGCATAGAGACTTAGAAATGCATCTTTATAATGTGAAAATGCATAGTGACTATATCTTTTGGTTTCATTCGTTCTATAGCATGTGTAGTAACAAAGTCGGTGAAATATATTATTTGACGAGTGAAAACAAGGACGATGTAAGTAGCACAGAATAAATACAAATTATTGATAGAGGTCTGTTTAACCAGCATAAGTACGTTCTGTTTCTATTTTGAGTTATAGTCAAAAGACTTGTATTGAGAGATGAATCATTAGTGAAGATTGAAGAAAAAAAGTTTTTTTTTGTTCTTCGCAATCGAATTTATATGAATATTTAAAAAGTCAGTATT
Source organism: Rotaria magnacalcarata (assembly GCA_900239745.1). Lineage (NCBI taxonomy): Eukaryota > Metazoa > Rotifera > Eurotatoria > Philodinida > Philodinidae > Rotaria > Rotaria magnacalcarata. Next base: position 6,706 of record OENM01002822.1, read on the forward strand.
CGTAACATAAAGAAAATACTATCTACAAGCAAATATCATAGTATGAGACATACTAGTAGGCGTGTGACAGCTCCACCTCAGCTCACTGAGTTGGTTTTAATTAGTTCACTTTTTTTTTAGATGAGTGTAGTCGGTCACCTTTGGGTTGCAAAATTACTTTTGTTTTGTTTTAGACAAGTTTTTTACGCTATATTGACCATGAAGGTTGGGGTTTTTCTTTTCTATAATACAGACGCATCATAGTGTTATTTAGATCACATGAGAGACGCTGATAGACAATACTTAGATTGGCCACCAAAAGTAGAATGTTTCTCTGTTATTGTAAATGTAACACACACTGTTCTTCCGGCGATTCTAGGAGTTATGCTCTCATTTAAATCTAAGTTTGAGTGAAGAAAAGATTTCAGCTCAACACTAAGTATTGGGTAAATACAATTAATAACTTGATTTGATTAAGTCGAAATTAAAAGAAAAATGATTCACCCTTACTTGTAACTATTGACAGGAGTTAAATAGGTTCAAGCAAAGGCTTGTGACAGTTGAAATAAAATGGATAAAGTTCATACCAACTCTTCGAACACGATTATTCGGGTTAATTCATCAAGAATCAATAATGTTCTTGTTGCAGTTTGAGATGAGAATATTATGTGAATTGAAAGGATGCTGCAAGATATGAATATTAGATTGTCTTGATTACGAAACGTATCATAACATTGATGGTCAGCTGAAAAAACTGAAATAAATTAGACTTTTGAGAAATCTCTAGTTGGTATGAAATGGTTGATAACTGGATTTGAATCATATGAAAAGAACTGATCGTTATTAGTATGAGCTCCATCCTTCCGACTCTGTGAGCTGTCATACATCTATATACAAGTAAAAATGAGTGTTTTGGTTATTGACATTTTGCTAACTGTTCAAATTAAGATTCAGATACATCAAATATTGGCATAATCTAGATCATTATAATTGCTTTTTGTTCTTGTTTCGTATCAATTAATGCAGAACGAATGCAAGAAAAGAAAAATATTTGATATAAAATGAGAGTCAATTACTTCGACCTAAAATCGATCAACCTTAGATCATAAAATATAAATTCTCACTATTAAAACCATTTAAAATTTCATATCAATTACTAATGCTAAACAGAAGGAAAATATCATACTATTATAATGAAAACTGCAGCCACACCTACATGTCAATATCAATATCTCGCTGCTTTTTTCATTTCTATAGTATTAAAAAACGTTCCTTCATATCATTTCATATACCATGCATATTCGGTATTTATCTTTCTAGATTCTCCGTCAGTTAATCATCAATTAAATAACATTGTTCAAAAATTCGCCAGAACCTTACAAAATATTCGTCTTGATTTTCTAAATATACAAGATCGTAGCAATGTGTTGTTTTTAAACGCATAAGTTTTCATCAAACGTTTGTTGTTTTACTAAGAAAAAAAAATGATTCCATATATTAATATCTGCTAGACGAAAGAATAACCTAAACAATATAAAATCATCATGCTCATTTAACAAGTCAAAGAAAAGAGATAAGAATTTTGAAAAACAAATGATGTTTTTCTGTTAATAATAAACGCTCCATATGAAATGTCTGTTCACCGATTGTGTCTTATTTTAAAATTTGTGTTATTCTACTAATATCATCATAAGAAAACAAGGACGTATTGAACTAAAGTCATAACAAGATGATTTTAAAGGTTGTGAGTGTGAGTGTGGCGTGTAGTGTGGGTGTGGGTTTGTTCTTCATGCATGCCAATGCTCACACCCACACCCACACCCTTCTCATATTCATGACAACCTACATTTTATTATCAACAATCTCAAATCATACAAAAATGGCTATCAATCTATGTACTTCATACGAAATAAAGTGCACTAAACAAATATGAATTTTTTTTCTTTTGTCATAAGTCGTCATGTACTCCCATGAATGTTTTAATGTTGCTACGTACAATTCTTCTCAATAGAGCGTGCACATTTGAAACTAATTTGACAAAAAAAAGACGCAAAAAAGGGAGGAAAAGCAGGTAGAAAAGAAACACAACGTTGTAATGCTGCTAAATAAACAAATCATTTGAAAAAATAGGCAAACGGTCTCAGAAGCAAAACAATTTTAGTCGCCAGCACAACACAACATCGAAATTATTCAGAACATTTTAGCTTGAATTACTTAACTGTGGTGAGTAACTAGTTAGGATGATTTGAAAAGCACAATAAACTATGTTGAATGTAATACCGGGTGTCACAAAAGTTATGCAACATTTTGTATTCTGCATGTATTTCAGTTCAGAAAAATGATACAATCTCGAATTTATTTTTAAAAGATGCGCAATTCTGATTTCTACAAACTTGTAATCATCTTCATTTAAAATCATGAAACTGAACATTTTTATACATGGCATGATGTGATTGAATAAATCTCATCTACTTTCCACAGAGTTTTTAGTAAGTTATTTTTTCTATACGAACGAATATATCGTTTTAAAAATCAGAGATTGTTAGATAGCTATTGAAAACTTCGGTCGATTTTACATGTATTTAACATTCATTCTCTCAGTTAGCCCGAATTTTCCACAAAGGAATGTTTTGAAACTGACAAAATTTCCCTTCTTGATTACTGCTTTTCCAAAAACGTATTCCAGAACTGTCGTTTATGATCAAACCAAGCTCATTTTTCTAGTATTTCGTAGAAAACTGATTTCTCTTTCTATTTATATAATTATCTTTTGTAGTGGGCATAATTGTGCTAAATGAAAGACTAAAATTTTTTATTTTACAGCAGCCAAATTTATTTATTTATTTATATTCATATATTTTGTCGGCGTTTCGATATATAAATTATCATTATCAAAACAGGCGGAATTAGATTTTAGAGAGAAACGGAGAAGTATATATAGGTGTTAATGAGTCATTTATGCGTAAAAATGTATTGGTTTTTACTTTCTTTCAATGGAAAGAAAGGGTGAACACCACTATCAGCGGTTGAAACAGTTAAATATATGGGTGTGAGTGTGGGTGTGGGTGTGGGTGTGGGTGTGGGTGTGGGGGAATGTGCGGTTCTGTTGATTCCATAAACTCTCACTGGACAGACACACACACGCACCCACACTCACTCACACCCACACCCGGAAAAATTGAAGCCTTTTTCACGTTTGTCTGGCAGACTGATTTTTCAAATTATGTGCATCACAAGGCCGTTGTTGCTGAGCACCAAACAGTGCAATTTTTCTCTTTTCTCTCACGCTCTCATTGAATCTTGTGGTAAATGTATTTGTTTCTTCTAGTCACAGGTTGCCAGCCAATGTGTATATGTGTCTGTGCTTCTTTTATTATGAATAAACGTTTTCGAATCGAATTACATTCTATTCGCCAGTTATTTTATGTGTGACGCATCATAACATTTATCTGAGATATGTAATATCATTGAGCAAACCATTAAGTTTTGAACACATCGTTATATTTCGCAGGTGATAAGAACCACAACATTGAACGCTTTCATGTTGATTGACAGCAAAACCCTTCGAAACGAGAACCCTGCCACATTTATTGTCCAATGATTTATTTTGATCATGCTCTGCTCATTTGACAATCTAAAACTCTTTGTACGCTTCATCAGAGTAGGGGTGGTCATTTAGTGTTTCTTTACTAAATAAAGTTAAATGAATCATTTATCGTTAGAAAATAAAGGTAAAGCAGTCATTTATTTAAAAAAAATAAAGGTAAAGTAAAGAAATAAAGGGTTCTTTTTTTGAACGCTAACATGGCTGTGAGTGGTCTAGGATTGGAGAGCTCACATTTAGACATATTTTTGTTGTAAAACAAATATATTTTGATTGAACGGAGTCTCGTTAAAGTATGAAATGAATGAATGCTTTTTTCCTAATATTTAGCATATTTCGGTGCCAAAATTGATGATTACATCAAAATAAATACTATTTTAAGAATCAGCATGAAAAACGACGTCGACTAATGTATATTTCAAATATTTTCCAGAAATCTCTTTCTTCATTGAAAAATTCACCTGTACTTCCCCCTCAGGGTAGTTTGGTCAGAAACAAACACTTGCCAAAACGCAACTCGAACAGTGACAAACAACCGCTAACGTTGCAAAATTATATTAGAAGACAAGCTCGAGGTTCTTTGATCAATAAAAAATATGATTTTCCTAAAGCCTTTTTTTCTGATCAAACTAGCCTGAGGGGGAGTACAGATGACTTTTTCAATGTAGAAAGAAACGTCTCGAAAATATTTGAAAGATGCGTAAGTCGACGTCGTTTTTCATGCTGATTCATAATATAGTATTTATTTTGGTATAATGATCAATTTTCGAACCGAAATATGCTAAATATTAGGAACAAAGCATCCATTCATTTCATACTTTAGATAGGCTGTCTTCACGTCAAATACATTTTATTTGACAACAAAAATGTTTCTAAATAAAAGCCTACAATCCTAGACCACTCACAGCCATGTCAGCGTTCAAAAGAAGAACCCTTTATTTCTTTACTTTACCTTTATTTTGTGGAACTCACATATATTTTCGAAGAAAATGGTGAGTGTAAGTTTAAAAGCGAGATCTTTTGCGGCTCCCCCCTCCCCATTACAGACATTAATGAGTTAAAAATTGTGCTAATTAGGAGCTTGAATAATTAGGCTGCTATTTCTTCCTTTTCCAATCACAGACTACACGATAAAAGCAATGCTTGCCCATTACAGACCATAGTAACTAGCTTGGGGTACCATTACAGACCATAGTAACTAGCTTAGGGTACCATTACAGACATAAGCAAATAGGCAATGACCTAATTATAGGTTTTGGAAATCAGAGTAGATTTTTCAGATGAACTATTTTGAATTATTTTAGGAAGCCAAAGGGATATATGTAACGGAAAAATATTTAGATCGCGTAAATATTCTTCAAATAACTATCGAGATATATAGAATCGCGTATATATCCTGATAGGATGATGGACAACAAAGTGTGAATCAGTATCAGCTATATATATTAGCCACTGTGTGTATAATATTAACAACAATTCCACACAATAAGTTTATTCTTGTCCAAAATGAGTTCAGTGTACTGTCTTTCAATACAACTGAATAAAATCGTACGTATTACAAAGCACAACTTTCTTCTAACTTGACGTGTTTCGAACTGAACTCGACTGCCTCAACTGACTTCCAACTGGTTTTGACAAATGGAGAGGCATAGTTTAGTGTTTTACTACACGATGTTCATTCAACTATACTCTACATCCAAGTGTGTCAATCTACTACAAAACACACGCTTATATACGCCACCAAGAAAGAAGAGAACGGAGAGAGAAAATAAGATACATAGCAAGAAAATATGCCGAGAGAGAAGGAAATACATAGCAACAAAAGTTATTGAGAGAGAATAGAATACGGAGAAAGAGAAAGATATCTAGAGAGAAAAGATACACAGAAAGATTACGTACTGTTCAGTGGACGATTATGTGTTGTCATATGCAAAGATGAATATTAGTGATGCAAACTTAATTACGTCACTGCAGTATGTTCATCAGCTCTATGACTTACAAGTGGACGTCCGGCGGTTCATATAACCCCCATCTAATCTAGTCCTTTCGAGGGACGTACTTCTTGGCACAATATATGTGAGTTCCACATTTTAACCCCAAAGGGGCTGCGCTAACAAGCTTTTTTAAGAATAAATGATTCCTTTATCTTTATCTTCTAAAGATAAAGGGCCACCCCTACATCAGAGCCTTTCGGCTAGTTTCTAAAAACATCTGCAGTCGTATGAACTAAGAAAATGCCTGCCTAAATTCTTCCTATTTATATGGTGAAAAGGGTGGGATCTAGACTCTGTCAAGCTCGTAGTTAATTTTTAAGAGAGGCATCAAAATTTTACTCGGAATAACACATAAACCAGTCGTAGAGTTTTAGCAAGTTCGTGTCGGGAAGGTCGGGAGAATGGTCGAAGAGGGACAGGAGGGATTTGGCAATTAAATTCACCAACCGCATTTTCTTTGTCCCCGTAGGAATTGGTTAGAAATGACCACCAGACCTGATCACCTAATTTCTTCTTGTAGGTCCTTACTGTTTCGAGAGCTTTTAGACCAGGCTGACCTAATAGTGTTTTACATGGATTTGCAAGCATTAAACTGAAATCACGATCTAAAACAGTAAGAGCTAGGTATGCTTCAGTGTCAGCTAGCTGTCACATACCTAGCTAAACTGATGATAGTGGAGCGAAGTAGCCCTCTAAGTACGAACGTATCGTACCTTTCTCAAGTTGAATATCCCATGTAAAAAAATTAAGGGTTTAGTCAGATTAAAATCGATTAAAATCATACACCTCTTAATCAATTTTTAATCAAAAATAATCAAAAAAATCAAAATTTCATCGATTATTTTGATTAATTTCGATTAAAATTGATGAAAATCAATTGAAGATTTTTTACGCGTTACGGACAGAAATCAATTAAAACCGATTTTTTTCATGAATTTTTTAATCGATTATAATCTGATTATTTGCCTTTTTTTTTACATGGGACATCGGTGTGTCAAAACGAATTTCATTTTTATAGGATACTTATAAAATACGATGACAACGACAAAGGCAACCATTTGGGTGCGAATTGAAAACTGTGAGACTGAAAAAGTGCGTATCGATGCTGAATTAGATATTGACGATCTCAAGAAGAAATTGCTTGGCAAGGATGCTAACAAGTACCGAGCAATCTATCAAAATACTTGCTTAAGATCAGATGCAGCCATACCTATTGGCACTACATTTGAACAACCAATTTCACTTTGTTTAGAACACGCACCAAGTAAGAGTATGCTCAATATATTTGTTTCCTTACATTTAAAAAGCAATATTTCTGATAAAAATGCTAGTGACTTCACATCAGCATAAATCATACTTTGTTTATTTGATAAAATTTTAAATATTTTATCAAAAACAAATACATTATGATCTATATTGCTGTGCAATCACGGATACCCAATGTGACGATTTTAGATACAATAAATGCTTGCGCTGATGGAACTACGCTTTATTTAGCTTCTTCGTGTCACAAATCGCATCGTTTACATTCACAACACGCGTTTATATACGCAGACAAGAGAGAGAGAGAGGGAGAGAGAGGGAGAGGGAGAGGGAGAGGGAGAGGGAAAAGATAGACATAACAAAAGAAAGATGAGAATAA
>OENM01002823.1:0-13919 GCA_900239745.1 Rotaria magnacalcarata
ATTACACCCCCTCAGAGACACTACCTTGCATTACAGATATTAGCAAGCATGCAAAAACTAAATAAGACTTTTTCTACCAATCGATTTTTGCAGCAAATTTTGCACCACGCGTTATATATAAGTAAATTAGACGAAAAATCATGTGAACTCCACATTTTAGCCCCAAAGGGGCTGCGCTAACAAGCTTTTTTTAAGAATTCATCCAGTCGAGATGAGTCGAATGCGTTGACCAGCCGAGTAATACGTTCGTCCAATCTTCGATAACAGGCTTTCTTCGTCTTGATAATATGACCTTGGAGAATCTTCGCCGTGTTCACTTCGAATTTCGATTGTTCACGACGAATCTTCTCTGTCAGTTTCACGATGTTTGGATGACTTATTGAGGCACGATTAGCAAATGCGTTGTGCCAGCCTTCCACGGAATTGTTGGAGCGAGGTGTAGCAACGATGACACGATCATGAATATTCCATAATTTGTGATCAAATAGAGGCTTCTTTCGACCAGTTCCTAAGAATATCGAATACATTTCAAATTTTTCAAGAATTAAGAAAAAAATTACCTCTTCGTTTTGGTTCACCAATTCAAGTTTTTTCGAAATACTCGAGTAAATCGTTGGCGTCATCAACGAATTGATCGGCAATTAAGTCAAAAGCAGTTGTAACTTCATCTAATGGAACAAAAGCAAGAGCAATCAATTTTTTTACTTTTAAACGAAAACACTCATCTTCTCTATATTTGGTTGCCAATCCTTTGTTTTGAACTTGCCGCCATATCGCTTGTGAAAAATGAAAGAGATATCCTATAATAAACGTTTTAATTATCTTTTATTTTTTGTGAATAGATTAGAACGTATCTTTGTGTAAAACGTTAGGTAGCATCCCTTTGACTGATTTGATTGTACCAGACTCGAAATCGGTCATAATTGATTCAGGTTGGAAATTGTCTTGTTCAAATAATTTTTCGAAGAATTGATTGTAATCATCGTTGCTTTTACCAATTAGCAACCCATATACGAGAGGAATAATTGCATTAGTCATCATCGCATGTAATGTGAAGAGTTGATAACAATTGTCGGGACACACCTACATGAAAGAAAATTAGAAAAAAAGACACATGGGATTGATAGTTTACTTTGAAGGTGCCATCAGCGAACCAATGTTTGTTTTGCTTTAGAATAGATAAATTAGTTTTCGTTGTAAAGATAATTAACTTTTTATCTTCGTGTAAGATGAAGTCTTCATCACGATACGTTTTTCGCAACTTTTCTGGTAAACGGCCTTTGACATCGACTGTTTCAGTAGTACGTTGTCGTCGAATCGTGAGCGAGAGTCCGTCACTTCTAGGAAGTTCACCAACAGCACTCCATGGATATGTGCGTAAGGCTGAATTAATAATTGAGCTGGATGATTCATCTGTCATCACAGCACGAGTTTTTATTTCTTTCTTTAATTGGATAGCTGGAGGACGATCAGGATGTGGAGCATGACAATGTGCCGTTGGTAGGGAGAGAAATGCGTCCATGGATACCCAGGTCGATCAATCCCACAATAGGGTCTGATCGGAATCGGTCAGATTCCATCGGATTCCGATCGAAACCCATAAGATTTGATAAGGATCCTATAGGATAACATCGGATTACCGGGTTGAGGAATCCGAGTGGGACCCGTCGGATCGGAATCCGACTACAATCCTCGGGATCGGAATCCAATCGTATCCTACAACTGGAACCACATCGAAAACAACCATCGTTGAACTATCGGATCCCCGGGTGCAATCGATGATGCCGGGTTCGGATTATTCGACCTCGATAACCTATCACCAACTTACCTCAAAATTTAGCTCGGAGTTGAAATAAAAAACTTACCTTTACAGCTTTTGCCTTAGGGAGGAACCGATTTTCTGACCAAGGGGAGCTCGACGCGAAAAACTGATTACATATTCGGGTTGCTGGACATCGATAAGGTATTACACAGTGTAATAATTTTGAAAAATCCGTTTTATGTCTTTGTAGAAATGTGTGCCTCTGCTAGGTATGGAATTTCATTGAAACCTGTGAAGAAGACAAAGAATTGGAGAGATAATTTTTCATAAAAGTTTGGCAGTAAGTGTTGATGTGGGTTGAGTTAGATGCTATAAAAGAGCATGATGTATGCACAGGAAAGGTAGCTATGGTCGTCGTATCCTATTGGAAATTGATTGAAACCCATAGTAGGATTGCGTACGGATTCCGACGACCGGATATCGGTGGGTCTTCGTAGGAATCTGACTTTCGGATTCGTTGTTGGATTCCTCAACACGGTAATCCGATGAAATCCTGTGGGTCGATAGGTTCCGATAAGATCCTATAGGATCTTCCGTTGGATTGATCAACCTGGGATAAATTGATATGACAACGTGCTTAATTACGAAATAATTTTTATTTGAATTAATTAATTGATGATATTCAAAGTCAACTTACCTTTACAATCACGATTTTGACAACGAAAAATCAATTTTGTCGTTGTGGTACGTTCTACACTGTAGATGTAACTTTCATGAAGGAGCGGTGGTTTTCCTTTTTCAGAAAGGAGTTTTTCGATTTGAGACATATTTTTGAAATGGTGTATGGAGTAAATGTTGAGATTGAGAAATGAAATATACTTTCAACATCATCACTGTATATGTTTTTATTCCTATCGCATAATTAAGAACATTGGCTCAACGTTATCGTTGATCTAGATTACGCTGAATTCATTAATTGCCTGACAAATCTAATTATTCTTCATTCACTTGTGCTCTATTATGGGTAGATCTGATTAACATTTTCTATTGATCCGTTTTCCCAATTAACTTCAGTAATTTTAGTACAATCTTTTATTTTATACATCTTTCACATTTTTCCATTTATTTTATTTCATTTGGTTATACAAACAAAAAATCAATTAAGAGAGATACGACAAATTCATTGTCACAATTTGTTTCAAAATGAACAGAGCGCAAGAAAATTTTCTGCGACGAACAGAACGTGACAAATTTTCGTGCGACGAATTGATCATTCGACGAATTGTACTAGTGCCAACCATCAATGCACCTTTGAATAACCGGGAAAAACCGCGGTTTCTAAGAACGCGTTTTCCAGCGGTATTCGAGAGGTGCATTGATGGTCTGACACCTGCGATCGAAAAAAGAACAACTAAAACCGCGGTTTTATAGAGCAAGTTTTGTCGCGTTTTTATGAAATTTGTTTTCTTGGAGGATCCCAGTTCTTTTCATTTCCATGGTACTTTCATGGTAAATCAAAGGAATAAGATTGTTATTACTAAATTGCAAAACAATCATATTTCTTTGATTTACCATGAAAGTACCATGGAAATGAAAAGAACTGAAAATGTCGACCAGATTGAATATCCCATTTATTTTAATTAATACTTACTGTTCATTTCGATGTTGAAATTAATCTAAGATAAAGAAAAAAATCATTCATTTATTTATTTATATAAATACTTATTGTTGATTTCGATGTTCAGATTAATTTAAAATAAAGAAAAAAATGATTTATTTGTTTAAATACATACTGTTCATTGCAGTATCTTTCATTTTCGCCTGCAAGATTTTTCACGCCCGCGAAGATGGAATATACAGTTCATTTCGCACTATACATTGATATGAAATAAAGAGGAAGAATTGTTTATTTGAATAGATACTTACTATTCACGCGCACGTGGATATTGATCTAAAAGGAAGAAAAAAAAATTATTTTAACAAATGGTTACTAATTATTTGGATGTTAGGATAGAGGTAAAACTCTTTCCTGATATTATTCACTACAGTTTTCTTTTGGTAGCATAAATTTTGTACAAAATATTTCTCTGAGTAGTTTTATAAAAATATGTACAATCATCAATACATTAGTTGTTATGCAAACTTGAGTATAAAAAGAACTGTCAAGATGAATATACACATTAATATATTTAAGAAAATTAAATCTTGTATACGATAGATTGAAAAATTTACGTTGTTAGTCGAACATCTCTACATTATTTTCGATTGATATGAACGATGAATTCACTTCTTATTGTCTACAAAACGTGTAAGAGTGCATTTTTTAGCAAAGATCCGAAATACAAGTAAACACAGAGGTTGTTCGCAACTTCCTAGCCAGCTAATTACTAATTATTAGAAAGCATATTGCATAAAGATGATGTAAAGTGGAAAAGATAAAGCAAACAAGTAATCTGTAGTTTAAGTTAGGCATTTATATCACTATCAAGCTATCTTGCTAGACATAGCGAAAACACACGATCAAGAGATGATCGTAGATTTTAATCGTATGGAACTTGTGCAGTTCATAAAGTCGGCATACACGACGAATTCTAAAACGCCAATGGACGAGAGGCTGAAAATTCGAACAAAATATGCAATGTTGTTATTTGACTAGAGCAAGCTCCATCCATCTGTTATATCGACTACAATAAAGAGTGAGTACTCATAAGTGTATTCCAAATTATTCCAGAGGTCACTGCTATATGAATCGCTAACATGACTAAGCCGAATGCAACGGTTGTTATTGTTATTGAGTACACCGCGGTATATGAGACCGATCACAACCACTACATTTAATACCGCGTTTACAAGTAAGTGTACCGTGGTTTCCTTTAACGCAGTGCGCAAAACTGCGATTAACCGTGGTATCAACGGTATAACCGCGGTTAACCGCAGTTTTCTCCAGAAAGTGTTTTCGTGGGATAAATCACTAACATGACTGAGCCGAATACCGCGGTTTTTATTGAGTACACCGCGGTATATGAGACCGATCACAACTGCGATATTTAATACTGCGGTTACAAGTAACTGTACCGCGGTTTTATTTAACGCGGTGCGCAAGACTGCGGTTAACCACGGTATTAGCTGTATAACCGCGGTTAACCGCAGTTTTCTTCAAAAATTTTTTTCGTGGCGAGTGTCCATTTATATTCGAACTCGAATTAGGCAGCTATTCTGTGGGTGTGGGTATCGATGTGTGCATGATATCCTATCTGCACCCGCAGACCCACACCCTAAAAATCGTTGATGAATTTGTTTAGTTTGTTGATCAATAAATAATTGTCTTTCAGCTAATCGTGCATGTTCACCTCGGATTTGATGAAGACTTTCTTTAATTAAATGATATTGTTTTATTGATGTTGTTTGATGAACTTGAAGATTTTTAATTCATCTTCTAATTCACTGTTTTCTTGTTCGACTGAATTGCAAATCGATTTTAATGAACGTTCACTTTCTTCATAAGTTCGAAGTGCTTTTTCAAAAACATTTTCTTTTTGAATTATTGAAATTAAATCAATTAGATAAAGAGAAAAAACGTTGAAAAAAGAAAAAAACTACCTACTGACGATGAATGAGGACAATCCATTATTTAACTTATTAAACAAGAAAAAAAAATGAATTCAATTCACTTCAGGCGAAATTTTATCAAGATATTGTTTTTTAATTGAATGAATAAAATATGGATTCTTCATATAGACTATAATCTATAGTTAATTTTCAAATGAAGTTATTCTATTTTTCATTTATTTTTATCTTAAGGGAAAAACTCGCTTATCGAAAAACTATATTAAAAGAAAACTTTGCATCATTGGATGTTCTTTTTTTCTACAACTATATAAATAAATTCATTACAAGGTAAAATAATATAACGTTACTACTTTTCAAATCTATTGAACTCTACGGTGGTTGTCCAATTGATTCATACTATCGTTTATACAATACGGTTAGTCGTTCAATCTATTTAATATTTGTTTGACAACTTTTACGCATTCTTGTCACCGATGAGCTTAGTTTTTTGATGCATTTTATTTCTAACGACATTCGAATAAATTGTTTCATGTAACTTTTATTCAATTTCATTAAAATAACCGATAAATTTAGCATCATATAGACATATCTTGATTGGATCGAAACGAATTCAATTCTTGAACATGAAATATCACGTGTTCAAATCAGTCGGGCAAGTTTGATCATATATCGAATCTATCGATGTATGAAACTGTAACATTGATTGCGATTCAACATATAAACATAATTGAATATACCAGTTCATAATAGATCAATATCGATATACTTTGAATAACTTAGTAGATAATTATTTTTCTTCCTCAATTTTCAAAGAAGTAAACGCAAGAGTGGATATCTAGATCCGGTAAGCGCGTTCATATCTTAGGTTTTCATCAAATTTCTACAGACTTTTAGTGGTATCTATCGAAAATGAATTGTACATGAATATAAATTATCTATTCGATCGTATTAAATTGGAATATAAAATATATATCTATAAAGCTTTTTTTTAAGTTTTATAAATAAAACAATACTCTTTCCTCAAGATTCATGAAGTGATGCAACACACACATAATACAATGTTGATTTAAACGGACAATTATTGCTCCAATAGAAAATCTGATAGAATAAGCAGTGTATTTCTTTTTGTAAGAACCTAACTTTTTCATCATACAAGGATATTTTATGATGCAATTCATTGAATATGTAAGCTCGATATTCAATGTCGTGTTATTATTATTTTTAGAATGTCCTCGCCAAAACCAGAAGAAACAATCGAAAGAAAGTCCGACGAAACCGGAGATAAGGTTACTCCATGGGATGTAAACGCCGAATCAGACACTGGAATCGACTATGATAAACTTATCCGTATGACATTTCTGAATATGATTTATTCAATATTCTAATGATTTCTTAAGGTCGATTTGGTTCATCGAAAATTTCGCCTGAATTAATAACACGCATTGAATCGATCATTAGAAAACCGGTTCATCATTTTATTCGACGAGGCATCTTTTTTTCACACAGGTCAACGAAGAAAAATATAATTATTTTAGAAAAACAATATTCTGTTATTTTCTTCTTTTTTTGTAGGGATCTGGAGTCAATTCTTACAGTTTATGAACAGCAAAAACCATTTTTCTTATATACAGGTCGTGGACCATCATCTGAGGCCATGCATCTTGGTCATCTTATTCCATTTATCATGACAAAGTAAAAACAAGAAACAAACCTCATAAGATAAAGATGAACAAAACATAAATTTGTAATTTAAGATGGTTACAAGATGCTTTTGATGTTCCATTAGTTATTCAAATGACAGACGATGAAAAATTTCTCTGGAAAGACATAACAATTGACGATGCAAATAAATATGCATATGAAAATGCTAAAGATATCATTGCATGTGGATTTGATCCAACCAAAACATTCATTTTTTCTGATTTTGATTTCATGGCGTAAGTTTGTCCTTGTTTTTGTTATTTTCCGAATTTTGATTTATCAATGAAAATAGTCAATGTCCAAATTTCTATCGAAATATTTGTCGTATTCAAAAAAGTGTTACTTTTAATCAAGTTAAAGGTTAACTCAAAAATATATATAAAATTGTTCTATAAAATAATTTTTTGACTTTATTTTTATTTCCATAGGAATATTTGGTTTTACTGAAAGTGATTGTATTGGGAAAATAGCGTTTCCTGCTATTCAAGCTGCACCTAGTGTTAGCTCATCATTTCCATTCATTTTTGGTGAAAAACTAAAACAAGAATTACCTTGTCTAATTCCATGTGCTATTGATCAGGTTAGTTAAAGATGAAAGTATTGATTATTATTATTATTTTTATTACTTTTATTTTTATTAAAAAAGGATCCCTATTTTCGAATGACACGTGATGTTGCACCACGCTTAAATTTTCCGAAACCATCATTAATTCATTCAACTTTTTTTCCTGCACTTCAAGGTTCAAAATCGAAAATGTCAGCATCCGATCCAAATTCATCGATTTTTCTCACTGATTCACCAAAAGATATTAAAACAAAAGTAAATTCATTTTTAATGAAAAAATGAAAAAATTTAATTTTGATAAATAGATCAATAAACATGCATTTAGTGGAGGAAAGGATTCAATCGAAGAACATCGAGCTAAAGGTGGTGATTGTGATATTGATGTATCATTTCAATATCTGACATTTTTTATGGATGATGACCAAAGACTTGAAGAGATTCGACAAGTAATTTATATTTGTTTCAGTTTTTTATTTTTTTTATTTATATTTTTCACTGATAAAGGACTATTCATCTGGAAAATTATTAACTGGTGAATTGAAAAAGATTTTAATTGAAGTTTTACAAACATTAGTTGCTCAACATCAAGAACGACGAAAACAAGTTACATCCGATGTCGTGCGACAATTTATGACACCAAGACAACTTAATTTTCGTTATTAAAATATATTATCATTACTCATAAATGGAATAACTAAATTTTATAAAATTGTTATTTGAATCACAAAAACCAAAAAAAGATTTGAAATTATTAAGAAAATCGTTTTTGTTGTTAAATATCTCGAGAAAAATAAATAAACAACATCTCAAATAAATATATTCAGTCATTTGGTTAATTTAAATATTAAGACCAACTTTTCTAAAAGCTTGAATAAATTCCTTGGGTTCTTGAGCTCCACTAAGTTCAATACGATCATTAATACGAAAATTAGGTACACCAGATATACCATCTCGTTGATTTTGATTTATTTCTTCTTTAACTTCTTTTTTATATTGATCAGATTGAAGAAATTCTTTGATTTCATTTGAATTTAATCCAATTTGTTCAGCTGCGTTAATTAAAACTTGATGATCTGACAAATCTTGTTCTTGTTCAAAATAATAACGAAATAAAACATTAATTAAATCATTTTGTTTCTTTTCTCCATTTTCTTGTTGTTTAACATAGTAGAGAAGACGATGAGAATCAAATGTCGATCCTATTTTACCTCCAAATGAAAAATGAATTCCTTCTTGTTTACCTGTTTCAATCATAGCTGGTAATCTTAGTTTAACAAATTCTTCACCAAATTTTTGTTTATAACGATCCAATTTCACTAATGAACCATTACGTGGAAGATGAGGATCCAACTCAAATGGATGCCATATTATAGAGATATTTATCATAGATGTATTGATTTGAGATAGTGCTTTTTCTAAACGACGTTTGCCTATGTAGCACCATGCTATAACGAAAGACAAACATTCAAGCTTTTCTCAATTTTATTCATTTTTCACTCACGACAAATATTATCACTAATGATGTCGATTCTAAGTTCTTGTTTATTTTCATTTGTTTTTTGTGAATTTGACATTAGATCAACTTGTAGTTTTCTTTTTAAATTCAATACTAAAATATTCCCAAATAGTGCTTTTCTCATGAAATATAAATACGAATAATTATCAATCTGTAATATATTAATAAGAAAAAAACAACAGAACAAGGCATATATTGGAAAAGAAAAGCCTTCTTGTCGTTGTCACAAAAAAAAGAGATGAATAACAATAAAATTTTTAATTATAAATAGGGAAAGAAACGAAATGTTCTATAGCAATTTCAATGCTAAACCAAGAGACCAAGCAACTTCAAATTGTTGAATTTTTTTACAAATATGAATTTGAGTATATTCTGATAGGCCATAACCTTTGGTTAATAATGAATAAATATAAGTTAAATCAAAACATAAGAAAGGATATTCTTTTGATGTTGTTGTTTTACTACTGCAAACATTTTTAGCTGTCTGTTTCAATACTCTTATTGGTAGCATTGTTATTGACGATGAATCATCTTCAGTTGATAAAAGGCCAGCATCATTTGCAATATCATAAAAATATGAAAATACGTATATTGACATTTGATCAAGACCAACAGCTGTTTGAACATTTAAACCAACATACCTATCAATTAATGCCATGCAGGAATAAAAACGTTCATCAGAATTTACATCTAAAGAAAATCGATAACAATTTTTTGTTCTTTTATCAAAACAAAACTCAATTAAAAACCTTGATGCGATTGAACAGTCCAAACAACTTCTTGAAATTTAAATTTTCCTGTAATATCATTTAGAAAACATCGACTTCTCAATTGATGTGATTCAACTAATTGTTTATCATTTGTTTCATTGATAAATATTGTTTGACGAGCAATCATTAAACCATAACCTAAGTATGAGCGTGAATAAAGTTTGATATCTCTGCGAAACATTCGAAATTGATGCATATGTTTCATTATGATTTCTTCTTCGCTTAATTTGTTTTCACTATTTGATTGATCGCCAATTTTAACTATTTTAGCTGGTTTTATTTCCTCAAAATCAGCTTGATTAACATCAATTCTAGGCATTTGCTTTTTCTCTTTATTACTTGAATCACGAAATGCATTTATTTCTCCAGGTTCTATGGGTTGCTGAGCTTTTAATAATAAATTTAATTTTTCAGCTAAACTTGTATTCGATAATGATGGATTAAAAGTTATTTGAGTTGACCCACCACCTAAATCAAGTGCAGCTATACGACTTCCATAAAATTGTTCACCTAAAATAAAAAGTTATGTTTCAAAGTGTTTGCTACATTCAATTTAACAAAAATATCAAACAAATAGAAAATACTTAGCAAAGTCGGCAAAAAGGCCGAATAATTCGTTTGAAATATGAATTCATATCGACCAATACGTTTACAATTAATTGGAATATTTTTCTAACGATTCATTAAGGAGATTTTTAATTAATCACCGTAAGTGATAAGGTCACCGAAGAAGAAAAAATAGGAAAATATTTACTGATTACAAGAACTTTATTATTAATCATTTTTAAGTAAAAGAATTGGAATTTTTATATCATGAAAAAAATTAAAAAAACAATGAACTTTTTCTTGAATATATTTTGAATTCAACAACAAAAGTTTCAATCAAATTATTTGTTTAATATTTTGAATGTTACTCTGAATAATTAAAAATTTTATTAAAATAGAAAGAAAAATTCTTTGCTTTTGACAGATAGATTATGAACAATAATCAAATTTCTTTTTCAAACTATGAAATTATCAATAATTTTATTGTTCAAGTGTTTCTGTTCATTTGTTAATTCGAAACATTTTAAAACTGTTTATGAAAGAATTTCTTTTTTTTGCGATCAATCAAGAAATCTAGATGAGAATTTCAATGAAAAAAGCTTCTAGAATATGATCTGAAGTTTTTTCTCGAATAAAAAATATTAAAAATTATATATTATACTATGTGAAAACTATTTATCATATTTTAAATTCAAAATAAATTCTAATTACGAATTAATTTCGTTGTTTATTTTTTCAAAAAATTAATACCTTTAAGATAAACCAGGGTGAGCCAAGCATCAATGCCTTCTTCTGTTTCATTCATAACAGCAATATCCATTTTTGGCCGATAGAATCCATATTTGTTGAAAGCAGTTCCAACACTATCTAATAAAAGTTTTTGTTTTGTTTCATTCAATAATCTTAGACCAGCTGTAGCACGTAAAACTAATGGCGTACTTCGATGTTTAAATCGACTAACTTCTTGATCAGCTATTTCTAATAAACTATTTATTTGTTCTTCAGCTTTATAAACTTCATCAGCAAATGATGATAAACCGGGTTTATGTTCTTTAAATATTTCACTTTTTAAAACAAATGTATCACCATTCTCATCATCTGTTGATGATCGAAATTTGTACACATGAAGTCGTGTACCAGTAGAACCAGCATCTAATACTAATACATAAGAATATGGATCAAGAAAGCGAAGTAAAGGCGACAAAGATAATGATGAATATAATATTAATACAAATGTTATCAAAATTAATATAAATAGTAAATTTCGCATCAAATAAAACATATTTGCTGAAGATTTTCGACGATGAAACAATGGAATCATAGTTTTCTGAAATGTTTTCGATAATCTTTGACGAATATGTTGTTCTTGAGATTTTTCTTCAAAACAAGTCGTGGCAGTAGCAGTTCTAGACATTGACAATCAACCGGTTGTTATTGTCACTCGATTCGATTGAATCGATTATCACCAATCTTTAATTAAAAAATGAATTTATGTACAAATACATGGTTTTTATTAAGGATTACTTCGGTTTTTAAATGACAATAAATCATTAATAAGCAGTTATCATAGTATGCATAAACCTTAACAAAATACTCTAAAATGATTCACTTTGATTAACTTTTATTGATATCGAATACCATTTCACAATAGAAAATATTTTATAAAAACTAATTCAAAATTTAATTAAAAGAATTCCATATGATTTAGATTGAGTCCAATCGAATCAAAACTATTCGAATGATACGCATTAGTATGATTTCAAATTTAAAAAATGAGTATCTGAAAAATTTCCAATTACGATGATCAATTTTCGTCTTACGAATATTATCTCGTACAATAGAATATAATTCAGAAAATCTAAAAGGATCAATAAATATTATATAATTTTCAGTAATGGTTACGAAGAATTTCCTAGAAATGAAAGTCTCACTCTGATTGAACGATGAATACTTCTTAACTAATGATATAATCTAATGTAACTAATTCAATTTCTTAAGTTTTTTTCTGAAAACAACTCAATTATGCTTAGTTGATTAATTTTCTGCATCACTTACTCATATTAATGATAATTCTAAGTCTAATATTAGAAATAAATGATGCATTAGAGTTATTGTCCAAGTGAACGAAAAAGAAAAAAAAAATACTACCTATTATTCATGCAATGACTACATTAAACAATCTAAGTAACGAATCAATGATAATCATGCAGAAAATCTATACATATATGCTTGAAGAAAATCATTGAACATTTTTAATCCTTGAATTTTATCATGTTTAAATTATCGAAAAAAAAAACTCGATGTTATTATTTCTCAGACATATAAAAGTTTAATAGAAAAACTAACAAGAAACTAATTGACATCCATAAAATATTTCTACAATAGTCAACTTACAATTGACCGATGTTTGAGAAACAGAACAACAGCAAGCAACAAGGACAATCATTAGACAGTCATATCGATTAGAGATGTTTTTTTCTAACTATAAAGATGCATATTCAACCAGTGACATCTACGTAACATATTTTGACCAGTGGGAAAAAGTTCAAAAAATTTTAATTTGATGTATTGATCAAAGCTACAACAGAAACATCACTGTCATGTATTTACTAGTAACGTTCATTTATTATTACCTCGTGTCAAATTTTACATAAATGAAAAATATCTAGAGAGCAGCACATGCAACACATTGTGAATGTAGAATACGTATTCATTCAAATTTACTTCGGACAGAATTTTTTTTCATTTATTCTTAAGTTAAATCTCTTATTTTTCCATAGCCAAATAATTCTTTCGAGCTTGTTCGTAGGAAAACCTGACTACATTGTATGACAAAGCAAAACTTGTCACAGATGAATTCGTCGCCCAGGTCGAGCAATCCGATCCGACTGGAATCCAATACGATTTTGTCGGATCCTGTCAGATCTTACAGAATTATCGTTGGGTTCCGGGTCGAGGAATCGATGTCGGATCCTCAGTGCCGGATTCCTATGAATTCCAACGAAAAATCGTTGGATATCATCGGAATCGGAAGTTCATAGGATTCCGACACTGAGGATCCGATATCGATTCCTCGACTCGGAATCCAATAGAATTGTATCGGATTGTAAGATATTTCCAGGCTTCTATCGGATCAGTCGACCTGGGCGTGTTTGATCTAGTTCCATACATGCAAGCAATCATCACATCGACTGATGTTTTCTGGTTCATGCATAGGTCTTGTAGAATTCAAAGTACTAAGAAAATTCGTCGATTATCAACTTGTTAATTTATATTCATCAATAAATAAGATCAATGTAGAACAGCGTCATCTACAGAAGAACTGTTTTTTCGTACTGCAAATAAAATATATATTCCTGTCATAGGCGGCGGAACGTTTAGAATTTAGGGGAGGCTCAAATTTTTTTCAACGAACGATAAAAAGTCGACATTTGGAGAGACGATAGACTTTTAAAATTCGTTGTCAGACCTTTGATTGAAAAAGTTTTC
>OENM01002824.1:0-13908 GCA_900239745.1 Rotaria magnacalcarata
AAAGACTGAAGAAATACTACAAGAAAATATTTATGATCTTACTTGATTTCTCCGTATTCAATTAATATCTCTTCTATTAGAGATACACACTCAGGAAACAAGAAATGACTTAATGACACAACTTTAGTTTCGTATAACACTTGGTCATTCTCTGCTGACGCAAAACTCACTGGATAATCTTCCGGCGCAGTTAGTTAGAATGGGCAAACCATAAAATGAGCCGACACCAGCACGATTGATTGGACGACATTTTCCTTCATTGATCTCTTCCACTGAAAGCAAGCAGCAAGACGATGCTTTGTTTGTAGTCATACAGAAGATAAAAGCAATCGAGCAAGAAGACATGAATCAAGATACCAATGTGCCATCTGCAACGTTGCGCATTGTGTTGATCCAAGTTTTCGTGTTCATCGCGCTGTGCTGAATTTTTGGATAATACTTTGCGCTTCGAAGATACTTTTACAAGATTTATTTTCTACCACCCTGTTATTGGACGAAAGTTTCTGTTGCCCATCGCAAATAATAAACTCTCTTCTCGCAGAAGTTTTGTATCATATGATCGATAAAACGTCTCAACTTCTCGAATTTTTCTTTTGAATAAGTGTACTGTAAGACGATTAAAGTTAATTGTTTTACTTCTACTATTCGCTTAAACTCATTTTATATAAATCTATCTGAAATCGAAGCTTAGGCGAGGATCGCTTAAGTATGATAATGTAATTAAAATAATGGAACTGTGTTATGTTAAAATTGCGCAGATGAGGATAAATGAATTGTTTACTTTGATTTCTAAATCGACAACGTACGTTACTTCTTTCTTAATATTGAAATAATCTGTAACTCTGTTTCTCTTGTTAAAAATATGCCAGAAATGTGTTTTCATCTTTTAATTTAAAAAAAAACTCTAATCATATGTTTAACGTATTTTTTCGAAAGAAAATCTTCATGTAAAAAAAAAGATAAATAAGACAAGAAATATTAAAATCTAAACAGAATTAATCAAAACCGAAGCAAATATTACAAGATGTGATTCTGAAATAAGAATTAAAACTGAGTAAATTTATTGGAAATAATATAAACTTTAATTTTGTTGCTTATTAAAGAGCTATGAAGTCAGTATTTTTATCGCCATCATTGTTTTCTTGAACACATGACTTTTTCATAGAACGTGTAACACGATCACTTTTTAATTCATTCGATGCTGTCCCTGTATCGATACTGTCGATATCCGGGTGTAGCCAATGTAAGATTTCTGTTTTGAATTTGGACGCTTCTACTGCTAATTGATCTATATTTAAGTTTATTGTGGGTGCTAGTTGTAACGATAAATATAGGACCCTGACGAGTTGATGTATTAAGACAAACTGGATAGAGGTGGAGTAGTTTACAGCCACTCTCGGCAATGATGTTTATTCGCTTCTTCACATATCCAGAGTGTAACAAGTTCATACATAATACACGTATATATAGGAGAGAGAGATAGAAGAGAGACAGAAGAGAGATATATTATAAGAATGGAAAGAGAACAGAAGGAAGAGGAAGGAGAATCATCGAAGTGTGCCATCAATATCGGCACACCCTCCCACTCAGATCAGACGCGCTCCTGAGCGTCTTTACAATATCAAAAAAAAGGAAAATGGAAAAGAGATACGCGAAGAAAAGGAACGACACAAACACATAATAACAAAAAGCACAATATTAGTTCATCATTTGAACTTTCTTTCACAGTTACGTGCAATACGTACGATATAAACACATAAAACAGATAATCAAATCGGGTGCAACCTTCACAGATAAACGGCATTATCATAATATACAAAGTTAATAATTTACGACGAACGAACTTTTTAGAACACTTTTTCTTCATTTTTAAGTACGTACAATATGCATTACATTAATAGCGTACAAATAACATGATACGACAGGAACGAGTTAGACAAAATAATATTTTCACTGTTTTAATTAGTATACATCAATATTTTTCACAATACAGAAAAAAATTTAGCAACTTAAGCTTGATAGAATTCTTCACAGCCCAGGAGAGTCATTCCGAGACTAGGATCCTATCGGATTCCGACAAGGGTCAGACCGTGAATATACCAAATATCCATGGATTCCAATAAAACCAACGAAATCCTATAGGATTCCAGGATCAGGAACTACAGTCGGATCCTTGGTGTAGGAATCCCATAGAATCCAGTGTTGGAAATTAACGGAATCCGACATGAACGTATGACCCTAGTGTTCTTATGAGAAAATATGCATATTCACCCCTAATTAGGAAAATGTTTTTTTCCGTCGGAACCGACAGTCAATCCGTAACCCGGAATCCCATCGGATTCTGTTTGATGATAGGATCCGTCATAGGATTCATTCACCTGGGAGACATTATAAATCAAGCATTTTCGCATGTACTGGTCTCATTGAAATATCATTCACATAGGCCATTAAAAAAATGATAACATAGCTTTTAGAAACAATCAAACAATCAATCAGTTAGTTAACGAATTCGAATATACATTTTTTTTGGCAGAAATTAGAAAAGAACAATTTAGTAATTCATAGCGTACAGAAAATCTAATCTAGTGCATAAACGATACCTAGAACGTTCTATTTTTCTAACTTTATAGTTATATTAGTTTTACATGTCACAAATAGCAAAAGGAAAAAAATAGTGTCTCAGCACTAAACGACCAATAACAGACGATAACCTATCGGAGAAAAATTTAGTCACACATTAATTCTTTATAAAAAAAATTTACATTTCATTTTTGATTTTATCAAAAGTAGCACGTCTAATTTAGCACGAATACAAGAAAAATTAATATGCCTTCTGAGCATCGATCGAAAAAATCTTTTTACACTTTTCATAACAGTGTTAATCTTAAAGATGATCTATTTCTTTTTGTTTTTTATTCTAATCATATTTACGTATTTGATATTGACGAATATTTGAGCATTGAAAACAGTCAGCTGGATGTTGTACAGATGGTATATTGGTGATCTAAGAATAGAAATTGCGTACGAAAGGTAGGCAATAGTGTTCAACTGCCATCAACCTCAGCTTGTTATACCCGGAACGGAACAAATCTGATTGAAATTAATGATGAATGAAGAGATTTGAGAAGAAGAGACATGAAACGTACAGATGTTGCGAATGAACGCGAGCCGATGACTCGCACTACCGGCCGGGAGAATAGCCGCCCTGTAGTACGTTCACTGATGTTATGTAACACTGCCGTCTGTGTCGTACTGTAACAACATCAGTACCACAGTTCGTTGACAGTGCCATGTCCTTCAACTCGTAGTCTCTCACTCAGTCATTCTTTCTTTCATTATTTATTACCGTCCGTTGCTATTGAATTAAATTTTTGAATGATGGTTCATGATGTTGAGTTATTGTTGATTTTGACAAAAATCAATTGTGTTGAGAATTTGCCAGAATTCGACAGCCAGGGTTCAGATGTAATGACCGAGGTCTGCCAGAGTCGTCATGTAACGATAAATAAAACTCTGTTGAGTTGATGTATTAAGACAAACTGGATAGAGGTGGAGTAGCTTACAGCCACTCTAGGCAATGATGTTTATTCACTTCTTCACATATCCAGAGTGTAACAAGTTCATACATCACACACGTATATATATGAGAGAGATAGAAGAGAGACAGGAGAGAGATATATTATAACAATGGAAAGAGAACAGAAGGAAGAGGAAGGAGAATCATCGAAGCGTGCTATCAATATCGGCACAACACCCACAATAGAACATAATACGTGTTGGACTAGTATTGTTCTTTAGAGTTTTCTTTATTTGTAGTAGAAAAAATGGTCATTGTATTCGGGGGAATTTCGCTTCGATGATCTGCAACACATGAAATCCATTTACCCACGGTCGTAGCATGCCATTCTTTCAAGTAAAACGAAGATGGAATTACATAGAGGAAGAAGCTAGTCAACTGAGGAATGAATGAGACAAAGTACGACGCAATTATAAGATACCGCAGTCCACTATTCTCCAAGTTGCGACAGTTAAATGTGAAAGAGACCGTCACGAGTGGAAGAGAAAAAAGTTGTGGTACAAGAGTGATGCCGGGTCCGATTACGAATTCCTTGTTTTCACTAAGAACATCGTGCAACAATCGAATATGACTTCTCCAATTCGCCAAAGCCGATTTTTTTGTCCCATGATCTACAGAAACAACAATTCTTGTCTAATATTTATCTAAAGATTTTCTCTGCCGTAATTGTATCAAAAGTAAGAAAGATACCTAAAAGTTGCACTTTATTCCTTACTTTTTTGGCGGTTCCAATGAGTCCTAAAAATTTTTTATAGTCAATACAGTTGTGGGTATGTCTAGAAGATCAAGATTAATACCGAATCACACCCACACCCTCTAGGCATCCAAAGGGTAAAAATTTCAAGCTTGGAAATAACATATATTACGACATTTCCGAAAAAAAGTTAAGAAAACTGGAAGTACTCAATTTTTTTATTTTATAAGGACCAATTCTCTCGATTGTTTTTCCTGCAATTAAAAATTTTCTTATGTTGCTATCTGCAAAGGAGCGAAATGGAAGATGTTTCGACTACTTAGAAATATTATACTGCTCGCAATGTAGTTTATTTCAAAATCATATTCAAAATTATCTAAGTATTGGGTCTCTTTTCTTAGGTATATTAGAAAACAGAACGTTATTTACCTATGTATAACAAATTTGTATTGATTTTTTTCTTTGTAACAACAAAACATATCATCACTGTACAACAAATATTAATCAACAGCGGCAAAATTGAATGAACGATAGATACGACCTGATGAATTAGAATCAAAGCTGAGCGACTACTGTCCGGAAAATTGATCGCACATATGGCTCCGTAGCCATTATTGATCCCAGGATGGGACTTGATGAATACGAGCTCGTAGGCACCAGTGATTAAAATGGTGGTGATGGTTAATACAATGAAACGCCGAGCAATATGAGGCTTCTTCAGCCATCGACCATTGAGAAACACTGTAATGTACAGACGCTCGATCGCTACTAACGAGGAAAGATAATAGGGAATACGACTTGAGCACGAGAGGAGATAACTCAGTAGTTTGCAGAGAACTGTATCAAACATTGTATGAGAACGAATGCTGTTGATGTTGAGAGTGAGATGGATGAGACGAGCGGCAAAAATTCCAAGGTTGATCTGATTGATCACACTCATGTACAGTAGGTACTGCCCAATGCCGTTACGCATACACTTTGGTCGAGAAAAAGTCATGTAAGAACAAAGATTATTCAGGAGACCGACAGTGAACAGAATCAACGGAGCGATTATCAGAAAACAAAAGGTTACCATTTGTACAGTTGAATTATTCATGGTGAGATCGGTAACGAACAGTTGATCAACCGTGAATGTGAAAGAATCTGTACTGAAGAGACAAGTTCGTCCTGCACGACAAGGAGGGCACAAGCAAATAAAGTCATTCGTTTGCAGTCGGTGCCCCCGAAGGCATCGACCGCCAGCGTGGCAACCAGAGCATTGATCGAGATTATGATCATAGCTAAAACACTCAGCCCGAGAATGATCGTCATCACAGACACAGATATAAGAGTCATCGTAAAAGCATAAGAGATCTTGATGATCTTGACACAAACGGTGATACTTGAAAACAGATACCTCTAAAATTCGATAACAGAGTTCACATAGTCCGTCTTCATTTTGTTGCATCAGGGTAATCAAATTCTTGATTTTTAAGTTTTTTCTCGAAAGGCGAGATGCCAGGAAAATTATTGAGAGATTGTTTTTGTCAATTAGAAGAAAACGCTCTTTACCAAAAACAACTGTTTAGTGTTCATGGTACTTCGCACGTCTTCAGAAATCAATATTGACTTGTACGCCATTAGCTGAGCTGGCCAGTTATATCTAGGAGTCAATGTGCAGCAGTGACGATCAATCCTGCTCAATTGATGTCACAGATTTCAATGAAATTTTGTCAGTATGTAAGTTAGCTTCAGGTGATATTTGAAAACATTAAACATTTCGGCTTCTAAAATCCCTGTATTACTGAAACACTGAAAGCACAATAGAGGCATCTTCAGGAAAAAGATGAGATGACGATAACGAATGCATGTAGACTTTTTAATTTTTCAGCAACAATATTTTTTGTTATGAAATTATGTGGACATATCCTATTACAGATGCCCTACATATTGACAAGCTCAAAAATAATTTTTGATCTTTTAAGCAATATAGCAGAATCTCACATGTCCTACGTGTACCTCTTGCCTCCTAATCAGGTTTTTTATCGCTTACCAGAGAGATATGAGATTCCGCGTTGTACCTAACGTAAGCGATACTGCCACTTCTTCTATTATTAGCAATTTTCAAAAGCTTGGTCTTTCGATTTTGATCCAAGCAAGAGAAAATGCCTTCCAAAAAAGCGTGATCTTGACCATAAGCATGGTTTTCCATAGTCATTGATCTCCAAAGAAAAGAGCTCAATAGAATTCGGACTCTTACAGTTTTATTGTAGGGTGTGGGTCTGGGTATGGGTGTCGAAAAGCCTGAAACAACCATACGCATACGCATACCGTACCTGCACCTGCACCTGCACCTGCACCTGCACCTGCACCTGCACCTGCACCCACACCCACCCACACCGATCCAGACCCAGATCCACACACACACATACACCCACACCCCACACTCTCGGGCTACATATGGGAGAAAGTTCGTTGAAATCGATGATAATCGACTGAGTACGTGATCTGTCGTTTGGATAGGCCCTCTCATCCAATGACTCCTAGCATAATCAGCCCAATAATTACATTTTTGGTAATTTGTCACAATGGAAGAAACAATGGTAGCGCTGTTTTTTATCTGTCAATATAAAATGTGTCGAAGAGCGTTTTCCTCATTCGGCGCAGCTGCTCGAGTTCTACTTCGAACAACAATAGCGTTGGTTAAACCGTTTTCTGAACGAATCCGCTTTAAAGATACTCGAATGTGAACCTAAGATACTCTACGTGCTAAGTTGTATTTCATATCTTAATCGTATAATCTCTAAAAGGAGGATGTCATATTGAACTTTTTAAGATTCTATATGGGAGTACTATTTTCTAAACCTTTTCTCAGGTTCTCAAGCATAGAACTTCAAAAATGTTCAAAACTTCCGACTAAACTTTATGATTTCTTTTGCCATGGCTATTCTTTTCAAATAAGTATCTGTCGTTCCATGCTACCTCAACAGAGAACAAAAAGAGAACGAACAGAATTAGAAAATGTCACGCCATTCGCTGAAAAAATGTTAAATGCTTCTTCTGGTGTCAGAATAGATCATCTAAACCGAGAATGAATGCTACATGATGCAAGTCTTGTGAAAGTATAATATTTGTCCCTTTCTGTTATCTTTTAAGAGCTTGTCCGACTAACGGTCAACCAAGATGATTAAAGTAGAAGCTGAACTTTTTTTAAAATAAGGTATACTATTTCGCAGAGCTCATTTCCCTGTTTCAGTGTTTCAGAATATGTAGTTTGAATTATGTTATGTTCTCAAAAGTAGATAAATTCAAGCACCAGAAGTTGCTGACATCTATGTTTGAATTCATGTCATTTTATGTCGCTACAGAATGAAAGAAAAAAAACGTTTAAAAGTAAACGTCAAGTGAAATTTGACATGTTTCGAATCTACGAAATTTGTACTATTCGTTGATATTCATAATGGCTCTTACTCCTTTATGAAAGAAAAATACAAAAGTCTTAAAAACTTGATAAATTCTTGAGTGAGTGCGTCACCAAAAAGGGTTTATAGTTAACTTTTCTCGATAGCTGCCTAATCATGTTGTTCATAACTTCCGCATTTTCGCTACCTTTTCATGGGCTACCTAGGAGCTAAGTTAGTTGTGATTTATCTCTATTCATGGAAGAAAAAATGGTAACTCACTCACGAAAGTGTTTTTCTATATACTTCTCATTTCAGACTTCACAGTAAATTAAGTCACCTTTAGACATCATAAGCCAGTCTTACACATTTATTGTGTTAATAAAAACATACTGGCTCTCACGAGCGCACAAAAACAAAAAAGCGTTATCGTGAAAATTTGAAAGCCACGCCAAAGGGGTGGCTGATGCCATCGGTGGTACTGTTAAAATACTTGTTTGGCAACAAATATTAACGAAAAAGGATAAATGTGAATATGCAGCTGATTTTGTTGATATTGCAAAAACCAGAAGCAAGGTGATCATTATCAACGAAATTACTCAAGAAGATATTGATGAATCTATTATTCAATTACATGCATTTTTTTGAACACGGTTGCAGTCAGATTTGAAAGCTAATTTTTCCTATAGAGAGCCCTATCTGTCCTTTATAAATTAGCGTTCAATTATCTTGTTTAAGCTTCAAAGATTCGCAGAAATTTTACACAGTGTGACACCACCTGGGATAAGGAGGGTCTTTGTTGTGCGTGCGTTATCTGCATGTATTTTTCATATAAAAAACGACAGTCAGAAGTCAATCAGAACGAAGTTTATAATTACATGTTACAGTGTATCATAACATACATATATTCTCAAAGTTTAAGGCCCTAAGCTGTTAAATTTCTACTGAATTTCATACATCCTATAAGATCAGAAGCTAATCGGAACAGTAGATCGTATTAAACGCGTTTTGGGACCGAAAAATAGGTTTGAATAAAATCTCTCACAAAGCAGAGTAAGTGTCTGAGTGATTTTAAAGTAGAACGAGAATTATTAGAACACTTTTTAATGAAAGACCGATTACTATTATTGGAGGATGATTGGGTGAACGTGGGTGAGTCAAGAGGAGATTCTGTGTAACACTCGTTCGTATTGATCCAACTCTTCACCAATCACTCATTTGCGCATCCTCAAATGTGTGTGTGTATATACTCTCTCAATATATGCTTCTAGATTAAATATCTGCAGCTGAAATTCATTTGAATAAACTCTATCAGCAAAAATATTTTCGGTGAGAAATCCATGAATGACTATTACCTTCTTCTGACTGAATCAATGTGAGCACATCTATGCAGCGATTTCGCTCATTGATTGCAATCGTTCCATAGATTGATGTAGTATTAACATGAAACGATATCAGATAGATTTGCGAATAAGCATTTGGATTAGATTGGTACAGTTTAACTAGGATAATTGAAGGTGCCATTTTCTGATCATTCGAATACTGTAAAAGAGCGGGAAGAGCACTGAAAACTCGCTGATAAAGCAGGATAAGATCGAATGTGGCCAAATCGATGTCAAAATACTGCACAACGGCACCTTCATGCTTTACACTTTCGTTAATATACAATTTGGTATTGGATCCTTTCAGTTTATCATTTTTCACAATATAACGATCATTAAACAAGCATATAGTTCGATCTGGCTGCGAAGCTGGAAAACAAGAATCATCGTTTTGGCATGGATTGGCAGCACATGCGTCATATATGATCTCACATTGTGGTCCATAATGGTTAAATGGGCAAATACAATATGGTAAGTTGTGTCCAGTCAATAAGCCTCGGTAATTGGGTTTACACAGCGCTTTTGGAGAACAGTAACCATTGGAACAGTTCCGATCCAGAATGGAGCAATTTTCACCCGTATAATTAGGCTTACAAAGACACACGTACTGTGATTTTTCATTAAGAAGCTGTTGACATAACTGATTTGGATTGCATGGATTACTTGAACATGGACTTTGATCCCTTGTTGTCTTGGTAAATCGTAAAACTTTAGCTAGTCGAAAAACAGGTAAATAATCAAAATACAGCTGATATCGCCAGACTCCGAAAAGTGAAAGATCACCGTCCACTTGTCTTTCATACGCTTCGATACGCACTGAGTAAGGGTGCTCATTGGTAATAGCTGATCGATTCAAATATCGTGCTTTCCTGTATCTTAAAAACTCAGGTGATCGAGAGTAAAGAAGCTGAACGATCTTTTTATTAAGAACATTGGTCTCAAATGTTGGCCGAACATGAAGCTCGTGACTATCCAGTATTTGATTTTGCAACAAGAATAAAACAAGTATCTTGAGCAGGTTCATGCTATCGCTATGTCCTGTGTTTTCTGGTTGTGAGAATTTCAGATGCAGAATAACAGTTACTCGATCATTGTGGAATTGGCATTTGTCACCGTAGTAGTGTGGTGAACAGAAGCAGACAGTGGAACCATTTTGTATTTGAACACCGACACCACGATTACACCAGTACGGAGTCGATGATAATAATACGTCCGAAGTGGCAATCTCATTCTGCAATACGTCTGAAGCGACATGATCAGATGAGTCTGTTGACCCGCTTGTGTTTATGCTGTTGGGAAACGGAGTCAGATAAAGTTTTTTCTTATTAGTGATCGATGCGAATTCTTTACTTTCCCGACGGAGACTGCTTCCAGAACATTTGCGCGGATCACACAGGTATTCATCTTCCCCATACGTGCACTCTGCGATACCATTACATCTACCATTTTTTATGCATGTACCATTAAGACAAACGAAATTCTCGAAGTTCAATGAACAGTCTGACGAATGGTTTCGACTGTTACACCAGAATGCATCGTCTGTCTTATGAGGACACCGTTGATTGCAGAGAGATGCATATGAAATGCAAGTTATGCTTGAAGAACATTTAACATCGTAGCCAAGCATGACGACTCGGGAACAATATTCAATAGTATTGCGTTCATCGATTCCTCCGTGACAGTCAATATGTCTATCTCCGATTTGTTCTAGTCGAATGCATGGTCGATTGAATGTAACATTCTCACTTGGGTTCGAGAAATCAATACGAAAGCATGGGAATTCCGTGCCTATATTGCAGATATGCGATGCTAGTTGATCCTTGTGCAAGTATTTGAATCTCTCTTCAAGTACAGAATATGGAACGATTTGAAGATTTCGCTCTAATAAAGTATGATTGTAAGCAAAGATCACTTCCTCGTCAGAAGTATCCGCACAATCGCATTCCCCATCGAGTACCCATCTCGCATCAATGCATTGTCCTGTATGGCATTGCCACTGGTTTCGAGGACAAATCCACCACTGTTGACACATTGTTAGATTTTCGTCTATCTTCGAGCCGAAATTCCAGAATGTATCACAGTAGGCACGATACGAAATTCGAGTTAATCCAACTGGTAGACTAAAATTATTCGCAAAATTAGGCGTCCAAGAATCTTCTATATACTGGCGAATAGTTTGACAATCGTCTTTCAATTGAATATTGCACTTCATTGTTAAGAATATTCGGCCTGTGCCCATCCATGACTCATCGTAGTTATTTTTGCAGTTATATATTAGATTCCCAAGGTTACCAACGCTAAGACAAGTTGGTTGCTCGACTGAACATCGCAAGCGATGTCGTTTGATATTTGAACATGTCTTTGCGACTATTTCATTTTGGAATTCGTCTATTTTATCAACACAATTGCGAATTCCATCCCGAATACGATAAGCCGATATACATTCTCTTGAAGTGTTGCACACATCAACGAAATGATAGGACTGATTGTTAAAAGTTCGAGAATTGTTGTGACAAAATTTATCGTAACCTTTGTTGTTGAGTCTTACAGTGCCCAGTGCATCTTTGCAAAGCCATATTTCAATGTCACGAAGGTTGAATTCGTACGAATACCGTTGTGTGGTGTTGATATTTACCATTTGTTCTCGACATTTAATAGCTCCATGAAACTCAATAAAAGCGGGTTCATAGTGATTCCATTTTTCTGGAAGATTGTAAAAGATAAACGCATATGGAGCAAAAATTCCACCATTAGGATACATAATAGGTAGAGCTGGGCAATATTTTTTCATTTGGGCTGTACAAGATATATTGCGCCCATCACAAGGACACTGCTTCTCCGCTCCACGTGATACAGTGCATCTCAGTAAATAGGTACAGTTTTGGTCGTGACTGTCGTTATAAACGTTAAGTTCTTGATATTTATCTGCTTCATAGCACCGTCCGTTTGGCAATGTCCACAGCCGATCAATGTGATGTGTCTCGCAGATATGATAGCTGTCGCGTCGGTTGTAACATTGAGCGGTGGTCGGTGGTGGTTTTTGAAAGCTAAGTCGATCAACTATGCACTGTCCATCACCACAAGACCAACGTTTGATAGGACACATCCTATCGTCACATGCAGAACTGACTTTTTCAAGTGGACAGTAATCGTCATATATAATTTCTTTTTCATCGGTCCAGTCCAAACAATCGTAATCTCCATCGAGGAAGTACTCGTCTGGCACACACATTCCATTGCTACACCTGTATTCGTATTGCTCACATTCATTAAACTCGAGTCTGTCACAGTTCTCTTCATCAACTCCGAACATACATTGCTGAATGCCGTCACATACATCCCGCCAATCAAGACACAATATACCGTAATCACATTCCAATGTCAAGTAACATAAGATATCGCCATATAGCTGTACTTTCCATGGATGTTCGTTTTTCATCTGCAACTGCCATTTGAACGTCTCATCAAAAGTTTCTCCCATCGGTAGAAGATACTCACAGCTCTTTCCGAATGATTGAGGATTCGTGCACTCGCACAGATATCCATTGGGTTCACCAGAGTGTCTAATGTAGCGTGAGTATTTGTCTGCCTGTTCAACGCTCGATTTCCATTGGTGCAAGACAGTTCTCATAGTAATATTGTTCGATAGAAGCGACGCGAACGAGTGAACTGTTCCGTTATAGTGGCAGTGATGCCTCTCGTCGCTTCTTTGCAGAGAGATGGGTTCAAATGGACGACGACAGTAAAAATAACCTTCGTGATCAATACAATCATAGAGTTCAACTGACGGACTGTCTTCGGTATTATAAACATATACGAAGGCTTCAAGGAGTGGTAAGATGATCCCAATGCGTATTATCCCTCTTAAGCCCATCGGTAGCTCTCTTTCAATCTTTTACTGTTGGCTTATATTCATCGCACACATAGCTGTCGATAAATGATTTAATATCAAAATAAATGCTCTCTGTCATTAAATAGCTGCGAGATCACAATATCACTTTCATTGCTTACTGGTGCACGTTCATTAAATATTCTTCCACCATTAGTTAACGATCTCGTGACAAAATCCAATTTGATACCTTCCTGATGGAACATTCGATCGTCTCTCTCTCTGCATAACAGCCGAGGCAAGGAATCATGTCTATCTTCCTGTATGCTTCTTCAAAACGTCATGTTCTAAATTACTGATGATATGAAAACTTATTATAACGACCACGATTAGTGATATACACTGAAAACAAAAAAAGGTACTTTACCGAACTTAAAAAGGTTTCGAATTTTGAATCGAATTCTGAACCTTTTCTCGATGCTGTACCGAACTTTGAAGGTTTCGTAAAGTCACACGAAACGTTTTCAATTTCGGTAAAAATCTGAACATAGGGTGTGGGTATGGGTATGGGTGTGGGTGTCTTTATTTCAATCACACACAAATTTACATCCACATCCACACCACACACCCACGCCCACACCCCACACCGACACCCACACCGCACACCCCACACCCACACCCACATCCTCACACCCACACCCACACGCACACCCTCACACCCAGCTCGGATTGAAAAAGTGATGACGGATTTGGATTCCTCGACATCGATAACCTATTTCAAACTTCGATCAGAATTGAAATCGGAGTTGAAATGAAACGTCTAATTTTACAGCACTTGATTTTTTGATGGACCGAATTTCTGACCAACGGGAACTCAGATTGGAAAAAATGTTGCAGAAGTTTGATTCCTACACCTCGATAACCTATGCGTGATGTATATTACTTAAATGACATTCGGAAAATATTGTATCTTGCTTCAAGCCAGAACCATCTTTGGAGAAATGTTTTAACAAAACAAAAATGGTGCACGACGGAACCTTTCCAAA